>CAKAOI010051282.1:88975-103155 GCA_916701655.1 Sebastiscus albofasciatus
CAACAATTAACCTAACCTGCATGTCTTTGGACTGTGGGAGGAAACCGGAGTACCCGGAGAAAACCCACGCTAACACGGGGAGAACATGCAAACTCCACACAGAAGGGCCCCAAGCCGGATTCGATCCTGCAACCCTCTAGCTGTGAGGCGCCAGTGCTAACCACTGCACCACCATGCAGCCCCACTTTTGAAACAAAGTTATTTTAATCCAAAACACAATGTTTTTCCCTAAACTTAGAGTTTGTATTCAAAAACGCAATGTTTCATTCAGTTTTACGTGTTAGAAAGTGTTGCTTTTAAGTTTCACTTTTACAACATAGTAGGCGTAGTATAGGCCCCTAATGACCCACATCTAGGATGCTTATAGAGACTGATAACGTACTTTTAATGGCCTGAAAACAGTTGAATCGGGTGAATTGAGAATGCAGTTTAGTTGTATGGAAATGTGATTTTGTAGAGTTGGATACAGAAAGGGTTGTAGATTTTGGGGTTTTGGGGTTTTGGGGGTGCTGACAACTGCAGAATGTATTATTGACTTCATATGAGGCATACGTGTGCCATGTGTGTGCCGAAATACCTGATGTGTTCTGCTTCGAGACGTGTTTCATGTCGGCTTATGCAATGAAAAGAATGAGTGTGCAGTCGACTTAAGTACCTCTGGGGTGTCGATTCTGTGCCTGAAACTGTGTATGTGTGTGTGTGTGTGTGTACAAAGTTGGCGGTGGGGGTCCACATGGGAGAGGGCGGGAGTTCCTGGGCACCGGGCCTTTAACAGTAAAACATTTCAGAGGCTGTCCGTCACAAACCTAATGACTTCAGCAGACGGAGCCTGGATTCTGGCTTTTCCCCACCGCCGACACCAGCGGCCGTAAAACTGCTGCATGTTTGGAATGCAGAACATGGATGATGTGGGCGAGAAGAACAGCAGAGAAACACAGAGATCACAGAACAAACCAGAAAACACTGCGGCTTACATGACGAGGTGTTCGGAGCTATTTTAAAATATATACAACGGGCTGTTATTCTGAGCAGCAGACTGGGATGTTTGTTTGAACACAGAATTCTTCACTTTACATTCATGTTATCTGGATGCGGAGAGATGTGCATCCAGAGGGGTTCAGGATGCCGGATGATTCATAGCGTGATGTAAGTGACAGTGTTTACGGGAGGTCGTACCAACAGACCAGTCCTCCTGACCTTTGCCCCCTAACCCACAGAGGCTAAAGGAAGGGTTAGTTTACCAAATCAGGAGACGGAACAACTCTGAGCATCAGTGACACCTCACTGAACTGAGAAGATAGTAGAATGGAGGGGATTTAAAAAGAGATAGTGAGGTAAAGGAACAATATTTTGCATGATGTTCTCATACACCGTTCATAACTATACCTACAAAAAGTAATGCACTTTAATTTATATATATCCCACAAAATGAATGCGTATTTAATCAGGAAATAGAAAGAGCAACAAATGCTGTGCAGGGAGGAGGTCGGGGTGGATTGGTGGGTGCAAAAACACCAAACTTTCACCCAGGAAACCGTTGTTCGTGTCCTGTGTGAAACCAGAAGTAAAGGTCTGCGCAGAAAATGCTGTCATCACAGCTTTCACGTTGTCGCTACACTTGGTCATGCACCAATGAATTTTTGTAACTGCGCACACTGCACGCGCTTTTCATTTACGTTGATATCATGGAAGCCTAGAAAGGATGTGAAAACAGGAAGTTCAGACTCAACAGAGGCAGAAAATGCTGTGAATAATGTTAGCCCCCCAACAAACCATGTCAAATTCCCCAGCATGTGTCCGTTAAAGTCCCTTATCTTGGCCCACCTCCTTCTCACAGGGAGGAGGTGGAGTTGGGTTGCTAAGCTGACCTCCCACATGGAGCCGGCGTACATCGGAGGTGGAGCTCTGGCTGGGTTTTACTGTGATAAACATGTAAATCTTCACCTACAGAACCAATAGCTAAATATAGAGGGAGCTCTGCCATTAAACAGGTTGAGTTTAGTTTTAGAACTTGATCATCTTTATTGACGGAGCAAACTTTCCCACATCTGTACGTATATGAAAAGGTGTGAAGGAGTCATTAGCGACTGGAGATGAGTTTTTCTGCAGGACTGATGGTTTTAATCTCACAGCAGGCCAAACGTCAGGTCAGGCTGATCGAAGAAGTGACAGGAGATTATTCCCGAGCGCCACGGAGGTCATTGTCATTTGTAGCTGGTCCCCGTCCACTGTAATAGGTCACCTCCCCGGGAGACACGCCGCAGGCACACGGTCCAACGCCGTCACCGTGGTAACCAGACGGCCCAGCGGGGATTAGACATGATGAGGTGTCACGACTGAGGTGAATACAACGGGGGTATGAAAGTGGGCTGTCACTGGTGTAGCAGAATGGTTGTCAGGTGAAGACAGTCTCATTAGCAGGGAGGGTGTTCAGTGTGTGGTAGTTGTCTTCTTACAGCTGGATGTGTGTCTTTAAGGATTTCACACAGCTAACTTTATTATTATTACATTAAAACTCCTATTATTAAGAAAACTGTGCATGTTTGCTTTTCTTCTGGGACCTAGCCCTCGTCAGAAGTTAAAGGTTAACGATGTATTGATGTTTCGGAAGTAAAATGTCGCAATCTTATGTTGGATTTCCAGTTTAAATTTGAAACAGATTTAAAACAGAAATCTGAAACTAATATAATATGAGGCTTCT
The DNA here is from genome assembly GCA_916701655.1 of Sebastiscus albofasciatus. Lineage (NCBI taxonomy): Eukaryota > Metazoa > Chordata > Actinopteri > Perciformes > Sebastidae > Sebastiscus > Sebastiscus albofasciatus. Next base: position 91,677 of record CAKAOI010051282.1, read on the forward strand.
GAGTGTTGGTGTCAAATCAAATGGGAATCTTCCAAATTCATGCTTTTTTTTTTTGAAGAAGAAATCCCCTCTTTGTGTTTCCCAGAGGAAGTTAGTCAGAAAAACAGGAATTTTGGATAATAGCTTAAACTTTTGACTATATTTTTGCACAGACAGGACTGTGGATTAAGTCTCCCATCACTTATTGAAAGAGCATTAGGAAGGAATCTTTAACTTATAAAAGCTTTCAATGTTCATACTGTATGGCCATCTCACTATTGTTTTAAGACAATTTTTTGAGCCTGTCCTTTAAAGGAATACTTCTCCCCCAAAAATGACCATTTGTATATCAATAACCCATCCCCAGTTTTACCTTGAATTCTTGAAGAAGACTTTGTTTTTCTCTCATGCCTCCACGGTGAACGAAGAATCTAAAAAACGGAGAAAAGTCTTGATGAATTTAAGTAAATGGGGCCAAGGTTTAACAACAGCAAAACTATATCAATATATATTACTCACACAACTGGTGCAGTATAATTAAGTAATATATATAGTATAATTTAGTTAAGCAATAAAGTCTCATTTATCCAGTCAGATGTTTACTACTTCCCAAACACATGCAACTTCACTAAAACCTCACTATTTAAACAACTCTGTTGCCAGAATAACATGTAACCAGGAATACGTTGAATCTCAACGTTTCTGAACCAAAAATACGTTTCATATCAACATTTCTAAGTATATCAATGTTGTTGTGTTTTAACCGCTCGAGGCGCATTTACCGTTTCAAAATTGCATTCTTAATTAGGTTTAGGTTTAGGCAACAAAACTACTTGGTTAGGTTTAGTAAACGATCATGGTTTGGGTTCAAATAAGTACGTTATTTTCGGTTTCACACAGGACATGAACAGCGGTCTCCTTGGTGAAACTTCCAGTTTTGACCCATCAACTCACTACAACCCCAACCTCGACCCTCTCAATACGCAGACTTGTGCGGCCTTTGATTAAAAGTATTTATGATGCATCAGATTCAAACGTAATCCAGGAGAAAAAAACATTCCTTCGAAACGTAATTGACATTTCGTTGTATGGGGACGTCATTTTTAGGAGAACAGGCCGATTTTAAAACACTTCCGCATATACAGTACTCGCTGGGACGAGTAGTGCACCTCTGCAAACGTGAGACTGTTTATGCGGAAGTCTTTTAAATAGTAAGGTGAGAGTTTGTAAACGTATATTTTGATATTTTTGCTGTTGTTTAAGCAGCCCCCATTTACTTCAATCCATCAAGACTTTTCTCTGATTTTTGGATTCTCCATTCACTGTGGAGGCATGAGAGAAAAACAAAGTCTAACATGGGGTGAGTAATTGATCTACCAATGTTAATTTCGGGGGTGAAGTATTCCTTTAAGCATAAAAAACAAGATGATATTCAATCTGGAACAATGTGGTAAGGTAATAAATAAAGTGATATGAAAGCCATTACTCTGCTTAAAACATTATTGAATGATTATGTATAATTAATACTTCCATTCACACTTAATACTGCTTCTAGGAAGTTTGCCAGCAGCATCAACAGAGAAAAAGCTGTAACTTTTACTATGAGGGCCTTCTTCTTCTTTTGTTTTGTTTGTTTTGTTGTTTTAAACTTGAGGCAACATAGTAATTATATCCTAGATCTAATCCCATTTGCCTCGTGGACATGTCTGTTTTGTTTCCAGAACAACTTACTGAAAAAATGTTTGTTTTGCTTAGAAAAACCTCACTAATAAAACGGAGAGTGTGAGAAAGCAATGCAGCGCTGACGTGCAGATCAGGCTGACAGCGTCACAATGGCTGTTTTCTTAGTGGGACTCGCTGAATGAAAAGGTCCCAGAGGTACGACACACACCCCCCTCAGGTTAAAAAAAAGAGACATCACGTTGTCATTGGACTGGTTAATGAAATTCTATTGGTTCCCTCCGAGAAACAATTTATCGATTCAGCGACCACACTCCTCACTGAGTCAACAAAAGCAACGCAGCTTATAAGTCTCACGGCCATAAACAAGCGAGGGAAATGACACGCAAAACTCTATTCCTACAAAAATATAATATCATCCAAGGACGAATGCATAATTGCAGGCCATGGGTGACAGTTAGGGTATTCATCATATTGTTTCTGGATGGTGAATCATATTCCTGTGTTTCCATGTGACGGAGATAGAGGGCAGTGTTTGTCTTTTCAAGTTGAGTTGGTATCACAGGAAGCACAGAGCAGAGATGAGCCTCTCATAGATAAACAGGGATCAGGGAGATGGAAGATGATCAATTATTGTTTTTTTTTTACAGCATTAGATAAAAAAATCAAACATTTAAAAAGTGCACTGGCTTAAATTGCCATGCAATTTTTTTTTAAATCCTACAACAACATAACTTTAATATCATCTCTTCTATCTCCTGCACAATGCTGGGTGGAGCATCCATCTATTTTCTTATTGTGGTTTGCATCTCTACAGTACTTTGTTGATCCTGAGAATGATTACTAAGCGTAATTGGTGCTCTTATACTTTTGTCTCCCTTGAAGAGACACATTGAGAGCGTCATAAGAATAGTCTCGAGTGCATCTGGTTGATTAAAGAGTTAAAAGTTAGCTAAATGTAATGAATAAACAGTTGATATAGCTAGCTAAAAGTTAGCTAAATGAAATAGGTAAACTGTTGAAATTGTTATCTAAAAGTTAGCTAAAAGTAATCATAAAACAGTTGAAATAGTTAGCGAAAAGTTAGCTAAATGTATTGGGTAAAAAGTTGATATAGTTAGCTAAAAGTTTGCTAAAAGTAATGGATAAACGGTTGAAATAGTAGCTAAAGGTTTCCATCCATGTTCTTATTGTGGTTTGCATCTCTACAGTACTTTGTTGATCCTGAGAATGATTACTAAGCGTAATTGATGCTCTTAAACTTTTGTCTCCCTTGAAGAGACGCATTGAGAGCGTCTTAAGAATAGTCTCGAGTGCATCTGTCTCTCTCTCTCTGTCGAGGAGTTAAGAGTGGTGTGGTTTTTGTAAATGGCCTCATTTACCCTGAGAGAGTGCGTCTCCAGAAACCTCTCTGCTTGTGCTTCAACCCATCAAGAACAATGGTCGACTCTCTGGACTTTGATCCAGAACTAACAGAGGTTTGACTGAGAGAAACGATTGTTCCACTTCTCCAAATGTTGGTGAGACTGTCACTGTTGACATGTTCAGCTCTGGAGCCGGATCAGACGTGGCTTTGACTCGTTTAAACTGCTGTTTTTTATTTATTTATTTATTTAAGTTGGACCTTTCTTCAAACAGTAACACTGATCGATGACATCATGTTTTTTTTTCCGTCATTTATTTGTGAGCTACAGCAGCTGTTTTTTTTTTTAAAGTTTTAAACTCAGCTTCCAAGTTCAATAAAGTGTCTCAGCTCAGTGTTGGGTCGGGCAACACACGATGGGTTTCACCTCCGAGTGACCTTAACTGACAACCAAATCCCCTTTACTGCATCCCCGCGGACAGATTAGCAATCAAATCCCCCTCTGTGGGCCACCTCGCCTCTTTCTGACAAGACAAATGTGTGACCATGACAGCCAGTGTGACATAATAGGGTTTTACATGTCTCTGAGCTCCAGTCTATGAAGTCACTGTGTGTGTGTTTCTGTAGGTGTCTCGATTGGATAGAGTTGCTGGTCTTTTGATGAGTCAGCCTCGGGCAAGTTGCATAAAAATACTCTTTGTTTTAAATATAACTTTAAGTCAGACTTGCTATAAACACTTAAATGTAACGGCTGCATAAAGCTTCCTGCTGAGTGACTAATGTAAGACTGATTTAGACTGCCTGTTGCACAATGCATTATGGGTCAAATAAGACACTTTGCAGAAGAGAAAAAAAATGGATAAACAGTTGAAATAGTTAGCTGAAATTAATGGGTAAATGGTTGAAACTGTTAGCTAGAAGTTAACGTTAGCTAAAAGTAATGAATAAACAGTTGAAAATGTAGCTAAAAGTAATGGATAACTAGTTGAAATAGTTAGCTAAAAGTTAGCTAGAAGTAATGGATAAACAGTTGAAAGCCAAAAGTTAGACAAAAAAGGCTGATGGGTAAATGGTTGAAAGAGTTAGTTAAAAGTTAACGTTAGCAAAAAGTTAGCTATAAGTTAGTTAGTTAGTTAGTTAGTTAAAACACACACACACACACACACACACACACAGACACACTGCCTCCCTACAGAGAAACAGGACGCTGGCCAGGCATGTGTTGTCGGACGGTGCAGACTAAACAGTAAACAGACACCTCACTGGGCAGCGTCAAAAAGTTTACACAACTTCCCATCTGAGTTGCTTAAGACTGGAACCAAACAAACAAAATCTCACATATTTGTTCCACATGATCATAATTCATTCATATTCAAAGAAAAAAAGAATGGGAAATACTGCGTATTGTAAATGTAAAATGTATTCCCATTGTTATTTATAAACGCGAGTGTCTGTAATTACAGAGAAATGTGTCACACAAGGGTGATGTCGTAAAATGAATGGCACACTGACAGAATCTATAAGCTCCCATGTGTAACTGTGTTCGGTGTAATTCTGGTGTGTGATGTCTGTCAGCGGAGTCTTTGTGGTGTGGGCTGTATAATAGGAGGATCTAGCTTTATAATGGGACCCTCTCTATGGGCCCTGGCCCACTGCCAGCAACCCCAAATGCCTCTTACTGGCTGTTGGTTTAGCCGTTGATCCCTGGAAGTGGCGGTGGAGGGATCGAGGCCGTATTGGTGCTCATATAAATCACAGGATATGGTTGGTTTTTACTGTGGTTGATTTTAACATCTCTACAATGGGCTGAGGCTCTCTAACAAAGCTGAGATTGCTTTTTACCCATGCTTTAAATAGTCGTCTGTCTTCAGACAGGCACTGTAAGCCAGCAGGCCACAACACAGATCGACATCTTTGATGTTTTCTCTTGCCGCTTTAATGTTCGTTATTCTCAGGCGAGCATATAACAGTCGCCCCCAAAACAAAGTCCCCTCCACGATCCCTCTTATCCATTCATACACTAGCCTCCTACACACAGTCACAGACAGGCACAGAGGAGCTGAGATTATAGCTGCTGGGGCTCTCGCTCTCTAATCAGAAGCACAAGTGAAGATGTTAGTTGCAGCCGAGGAAAGCTTGTGTGACACTGGCTGGTACACAGAACATGGAAAATGTTTGGTGTTCATAGACTGCTTCCTTTTAGTTGAGGAGAGTTTGTAGGCCTGCCACTCGCAAGTTTTGTTATTTTCGAAGTTCAAAGTGTTTAAAGCTGCGGTTTTGAAGCCTTGAGTTCAGCATTTTGGCTGCTGCCGTCTTGTTTTTTTGCAACCAGAAGTGATGCGAGGGGCTGAAGTACAACCGAACGCTGAATAAGACATTTTTAGGCAACCAAAAATGTGACAATTATCTTTGATGAAGTGAAAACACACTATGAAAGGGTTAAAGTTCTAAGACGAAAACACGGGCAACTCCCAGACCGGACAACGTCGTGGTAGCAAGCTGTCAATCACAAGGTAGCCCCGCCCTAAAGCATACACTGCTTTACGGTCTATCTGACTCTAAATGGGACCATAATTTACTAAATGAACATCATGCTGTATTGTAGAAGACTTGAAACTAGCGATTGAGACCATAAACTCATGTTTACAATGTTTAATGAGGTAATACATTAAAGAGAGAAGTAGGCTCATTTTCTCATAGACTTCTATACAATATGACCTCTTTTAGCAACCAGAGGAGTCGCCCCCTGCTGGCTGTTAGAAAGAATGCAGGTTTAAGACACTTCGGCATTGGCTTCACTTTTCAGACCCGGAGGTTGCCCACTGGCATTGATATATTGCCATTTAACAGCTAAGGAGATAACACCAGAGTTGGGTTTGACCTCTGACCTTTGACTCTTTTAAACAGTAAATGTTTGTTAAAAACAACCACGCTGGCAGCTCTGTGAGGCTGTCCTTATTGTAGTCGTGTACTGGAATGATCCAACACATTCTCATCCCACCTCGTCACATACTGAGGCTTTGTCAGACCCCGTGGCGTCACAGTAAACACATGCTTTACGTTGTGAATTCAAACAAAAACACTTAGTTGGGTTTAAGAAAAATAACATGTTTGGGCCTAAAATGACTGCCTTTGTTAAGTGAAAATGAAACTGAACGTTGTGAACACAGGACACGAACGAACAGCTTATCGTAAAGTGAAATTGAAACTTAACGCACGTGACACAAACAGCGGTCTCCTGGATGAAAGCCCCGACGCCCTGGGAATGAGAACGGGCTGATGATCGGATGAGATGAAGATGAAAGATGAGAAGAGCCTTCTGTGTGTACCCTCTTGACTTTAGTCGTTTTCTTGCTTTCCTTTCCTTTTCGTGCACCAATTTGTTTAAGTTGAACGGTCAATCAGAGCGATGTCTCTCAACGACAGGCTCTGCCGCTGTTCCAACATGCTGAATCAGACGAAAAGCCGCTGACATGGTGCCAATTGTGCGGGACACACCGCAAAAACTAGGGCCGACAGACGCTCACCAACGGCTCGACATTGACCGGTCGGCCGTGTCAGGGCCTTTAGACTAATACCCAATGTGAGGCATCCTTGTTAAAATATATATATATATATATATTAAGGATGCACCTATACCACTGTTTTTCAGACCGAGTACAAGTACAAGTACTTACATTTGCGTACTCGCTGATACGGAGTACCGATACGAGTACTTCTCTGTGCCAAAAGACCCTTGTTAACAGCCAGCTGGAGGGTGTGAGTGACACACGGCAGGCTGGGGAGTCTCGCATACGAGATAATGCGCCGTGACAAGCTCTAGGTCGACTTGGAAAGGCTCGGGGCGAAGGTGCTTCCCAGGGCCGTGGCCAAAGTGTCACCGGGGTGGACTGTCCTCAGTGTGCCCCAACCACGTCGTGCCCCCAGGGCGGGGCTCAGCCCACGTAAAAGGCAACAGGGGTCTGCGGCGATGTCTGCAACCCACCCAACCTGTCTTGAAACACGGACCAAGGAGTCTAACGCACACGCAGAGGAGAGTCAGAGGGTGCAAGCAAAACCCTATGGCGCAATGAAAGTGAGGGCCGGCGCACAGGCTGAGGTGGGATCCCAGCCCCGCGGGGTCGGGCGCACCGTCGGGGAGGTGGAGCGTGAGCGCATGCGATAGGACCCGAAAGATGGTGACAAAAAGGTAACGTCACGCTGACGTAAAGTGGTATCGGTGCTGTTGTATCGGAGCCGAGTACGAATACATCGTATTTTATCGGACCCGATACCCGATACTGGTATCGGTATTGGTGTATCCCTAGTTTATATCTATATATTTCTATCTGTATAGTTTAGAATAACTTCCAAATCCACTGTATGTGGTCCACATCACATGAGCTCAAAGACAAACTTAATTTACATACTCCTAAACCTCAAACGGTCAACAGTGAAAAGTGTTTGACAGATAAAATGGGAGATTTCATCCCATCTCCTCTCATCAGGCCCACGGAGGCTTATCCCGCTGTGTGAGGGCGACGGGTACGCCACCCTCAGCCCCATCCTCGCTGTAATGAAAAGTGTTATGAATGTATGTGTCTTAATTCTCTCCTACTAATGTCTGTGGGTGGCAAAATTAGGGTGGGCTGTGCTGGGGCCCACTTAAATAGAAAACCGTGTCCAGTTTAACCGAGCTGCTCTAAGCCGATTTTTTAAGGTCACATTGGCACCAATGGGGGATTAGTTTGGTTCAGATCAATGTCTGATTGGGATCTTTCTCTCTGCCATTGCCTCCCTCTGTCCTGAAAGAATGCAGCCAAAGTCTTGCGATTTGTACTTGGGGGAGAAGAAAGGCTCTCCCCTCCCATGGAGGACAAAGACACACATTAGCTCAGTTTTGCTGTTTTTTCCTCCTGCGGGAGTAAATCTCCCGGCCAAAAGGATCAAACGTATGAAGACATGACCGGTGATGGCACCCCACCGCAGCTGCTGGAGCTACTGTTGCGCTGGATGTGTGTGTCCAATACGTGTGTGTTATGTAAAGGAACAGAAGAAAACAGGTGGCTTTAGCAGCCAGTGCATGTTGTGAATATAAAACTGTAAACATTTTGGTGCTCATGAATTTTGTCTCTGAACGAGTGGCGTCCACATTAGAGGAATGTTTCTCATGTTTCGCACAAAGTTTCTACAAGGAACTTTCATTTAGTGTTGATTTTAGGGGTACAAAAATGGTAGTGTTTTGGAGCACCAGACTCCCTTTAGAAAACCTCTCATTTTACTGCAGCAGGGTCTGACAGTCTGCCCTGCTCGATCCTGGTTCTGGTTCTCCCGTGCCTCCCTTCCCTCCAGCAGGCCCAGCAATATGGCCTGGGCCTCCAGCAGCGTGGCGTCGCTATCGGCTCCCAGGGGGGACCAGCGGAGCAGCGAGGCGAAGCTTTGCTCCTGGCCGGAGGAGTACAGAGCTCTCTACCTCCCACCGGAGCTCCGATACCGGAGGCCCTGCTGGAGCTTCTGGTGAACCTGCATGATATTGTCTGGTTTTGCATGGAATCCGACCCGGTGGCACCGATGACAAGCATTAAAAATCAATATATAAAAATAGCCTCCTCACTGATGGTCTTGTTTACTTATGTAGGTCATATAGAGGCATCAGGATTAAATTGAGACTGTTTCGTAACCAGTACGTTACTTCACAGTAAATTTAAGATAACTTTGCATTGAATTTAAACTTCACTACGATCAATGCCATCCCACCCACTGAAAACCTGCTTTGCTTTATACAGCTAGTGATGTTAAACTAATACAGAATATTGGGAGTAATTATTTGAGAAACAGATACTGCAGGATTGTGCAGTTGGCTCAAGTCAGAGGTCATTTTTTACATCTATAGCATAGCATATATTTTCAGAAGGTAATGAAATCTTTACAAAAAAGAAGGCAATTAAAAGGATCTATTTGGTGGTGCAACCACAGTCAGAAGTAGGTAGAGTAGCCAAAAAGTGTACTCAAGTAAAGGCACGAGTGCGAGTAGCCGGACTTAGGTGTGTTTTTTCCCGTGAACCAGACTGTATTTCTGGTGTTTCTGACCCTGAGCAGCTGCGACCGTGTGTGTGACTCAACTATATCATGGCAGGTGTCAAGGAAGCATGTTTTGCAACCTCTAAGAAGTTTGAGAAAATACACTGACTGAAAATAATGTGGATAAATTATAGATAAAATGTCAAAGACAAAGTGTGTTCTCCAACAAGTACAACTTACTAAAAGGAGTTACTTCAGTCCATGTAACATTTCTTAATTCTAATTTAAAGCTGCTTCCATAAAGACCCTTAATAGAGATTACGAGAACACAAAGGGGAATATCAGAGCTCCTTTAAGCTGTTACTGGCATCGTTTTGATCCAACAAAAGGTCTTCCAATACTTCCAATACTTGGATTTGCACACAGCTACTCCATCCCAAGAAAACATTACATCACACTGAACATGTTGACACCCATAACTTCACATCTGAGCGATCATCAGGGTGTTTTTCTGAACCCGTGTTTGTTCAGAGAAAAGGTTCATCAGCAGGCCATAAAGCACGGAGTGATAATTACTGGTGTACACGGAGAGAGAAATGTTTCTTTGTTCATCAGTATCTCTCGTTACAGCTCAGCGTATCATTATCCAATCAAAGAGGAGACCAACTAAACAAACAAGGGCAGGCCATAATTGAAGCTGCACAGTAATCTGTAATTCCACTCTGTTTTCCCACCGAAACCGGCGTTGTTATTTAAATAAAAGAGCAAATCAGAAAATGTGTCAGGTGATTTTTCTTTTTTTCTTTTCTCTGTTCACACATAATGTGATTTATGCTGGCACAGAATAAACTGGTTTACACAGAGAGGTTCCCAGCAGAGACCGAAAATAAACACAGAAGGAAGAGCAAACACCACGACTGAATATGTCATTGTTTTTCTGGAAACTGAATACATTTAATTGTATTCTTCTTTATATCAAAATTATGCTCAAATGACGGCTAAATACCATTCACAAGTTTCATCATTTTCACTTAAAAAACATTGTGAGGGTGCATTGTTGGTGAATTATTGTTATCTGCTGACACAACAGTCTCAAGTGACTTCCTACGAGTGTCCTACAAGAATCTTGAGCCTATTCCGACTGCCGCTAGAGAAAAGGACTCTCCTCCCCTTCAGTTGAAGGCCATTGAGAGCCTCAGCAGCTGGGAGTGTTTGTCTCCTTGTAGTATACTGGTGAGGGTTAGTTAAATGAGGGTCACAGGTCAGAGGTCAATCCTGGCCCCGCTGGTAGAATAGCTTTAATTGACATAGAGCCAACCTCCTCAGGCGATCACCTGTGTGACACTGTGGAGCCTAGCGTACGGTAATGATGAGAGTACAAGTCTGGAGAAAACTACTTTAAATGTTCAGATATTGTTTCCCGTCAAATCTAAAGCTAACAGAGATACGATTACAAGATGGTTGTTCCAAAACAGACCAGAATGACTGAGAGCTTCTGGGCAGATCAACAAGAAAAGTAGTTTTTGTGCCTCAAACTGCACAAATTACAAAAGTAATGGGTGGAAATTAGGGCTGTCAGAGTTAACGTGATAATAACGCATTACCATAAATACTGTATGTTTTAACATGAGAAAATGCTGGCATCATATGAAACCAGAAAACCTAAGGAATCTATTGGAACCAACAATACCAGCTTGAAGGAGGTAAATTTTGTGGAGGAAAAACTGTCATGTCCATTTTCAAAGGGGTCCTTTGACCTCTGACCTCCAGATATGTGAATGAAAATGGGTTCTATGGGTACCCACGAGTCTCCCCTTTACAGACATGCCCACTTTATGCTAATCACATGCAGTTTGGGGCAAGTCATAGTCAAGTCATCACACTGACACGCTGACAGCTGTTGTTGCCTGTTGGGCTGCAGTTTGTCATGTTATGATTTGAGCATATTTTTTATGCTAAATGCAGTAGCTGTGATTTTTTTGAAAACTTTGACAATTACGGACGCAAAAATAGGGACTTGGTGTGCAAAGGCCTTCAGACAGGTGTGTGGTAAAGAGTTTTGAAAATGCAAGGTCAAGTGCTGCATACAAATTGACCTTTAAACAGTATTTTAGCTGGATTCCAGCAAGATGGAAAGCAGATAAAAGTCAATATCATGACATTTAGGCGACGTGTTTTCTACCCCCTGCTGGGCGTGCATCCTGGATTGTTTGTACTGTAAATGGTAAATTTACACATCCAGCAGACACCGAGCAACGTTAGATTTGTGTTTGTCTTCACCTGGCAAATGTACGTCCAACTTTCACACTCCTTTTTACTCTGTTTTTGGTCTCCAGAATGATTTTTTAGCTGCCAAATGCTGCACAGTGTTTACTAGCTAGTGGCTAACTTTGTCTGTCTGCCAACTGGTGCTGGGCTGGTAACGCCCAGTCACACCCGATTTATCATAACTGTTTT
>CAKAOI010051282.1:103175-125494 GCA_916701655.1 Sebastiscus albofasciatus
CTCCCCTTTACAGACATACCCACTTTATGATAATCACATGCAGTTTGAGGCAAGTCATAGTCAAGTCAGCACACTGACACACTGACAGCTGTTGTTGCCTGTTGGTCTGCAGTTTGCCATGTTATGATTTGAGCATATTGTTTTATGCTAAATGCAGTTCCTGTGATTTTTTTGAAAACTTTGACATGGACTTGGTGTGCAAAGGCCTTCAGACAGGTGTGTGGTAAAGAGTTGGAAGATGGAAAGCAGATAAAAGTCAATATCATGACATTTAGGCGACGTGTTTTCTACCCCCTGCTGGGCGTGCATCCTGGATTGTTTGTACTGTAAATGGTAAATTTACACATCCAGCAGACACCGAGCAACGTTAGCTTTGTGTTTATCTTCACCTGGCAAATGTACGTCCAACTTTCACACTCCTTTTTACAATGTTTTTGGTCTCCAGAATGATTTTTTAGCTGCCAAATGCTGCACAGTGTTTACTAGCTAGTGGCTAACTTTGTCTGTCTGCCAACTGGTGCTGGGCTGGTAACGCCCAGTCACACCCGATTTATCATAACTGTTTTGTTTACTGAGAACAGCTGCCTGCTCCGGCCAAAGAAAAAGAAACCCTACGAGTGTGAACCAAAACAGTAAATTTGCAGTTGCAGACCAGAAAACCAAAACAAGAGTTAAAAGATGCTATAAATCTCTGTATAGGCATCAGACTGGTACATAAACTGTGTCTGAACAAACTAGAACAGTTGATGTCAGTTATCATTATGTGTCACTTCCTAACTGGATAAAGACAACAGACGCTGCAAACTTTCAGCAGCCATCTATGGTTTCAGGTAACGGAGAAAGCCCACGAGGAGGGCGTATGATTGGGGTTAAGTGTTTCCTCTGGTGTGTGCTTCTGTAATGTTGCCACTGAGCCTCACTAAAAGGCAACCCAAATAATATACACAGCTGTTCCTCGGAACAGCAGCCTCTGCTGGAGGCCAATCTCTGATTGCCTAATTAAGTTAAGCGCCGCCGTAGATGAAATGGTCGGAGAGGTCATTACTGGTGCTCACACAGCTACGGGGCAGGGACAGATGTGTTTGTGCTTCTGTCGAGTGGAAGTGAGAGAAAGTTACAGAGAGGGGGAGATGAGGCGGAGTAAACTAATTATAAGTGCGGTATAATGGACTGAAACTAAAAGGGAAGTTCAAATGAAAGACTGAAAACCCAAAGGTATGGTGCTGTACACAAGAGGTATTACACCCTGTGGTAGCATTCAGTCAACCTGACCCGCCAGATGGTTTCACAGAACCATCTGAGAAACCGTCATTGGAAACTGTTTGGAAAAGGGCAGGCACTTTCAAAACATACTTGGCTGGTGATTGGATGAACCATCTGTCAATCAAACTCTTGCCGAAGCCAGTCGGGAGAAGAGAGAAAACATCTTTTACATCTAGAAAAGTCTTCAGTACCGTTCTTTGTTCTTCTTTAAATGAAGAAATACTCTCCAGTTCTGATAGAACTGATGCTAATGCAGCATCTACGTTAACCCCTCTCACACCTTAGCCACGCCGATAGCTGCCAGTAACTCCTCACAGGACACTGATTGGTCTGTGGCAAGATGGATTTTCGTGTCATATGTGACATCTCATGAAATGTAAAAAAATCCAGCTACAATGAAAGGTTAGGAAAAAGTAAGAAAAAGGAGTGTTTTTTTAAGTAAACTATGACGATCCTCCCATATGGATTGAATTCAGGGAACACAGTGTTGGGGTGGGAAAATGGCCCATGAATACTTGCCTTTACACTTAAATGAAATAAATAAATAAATGTAATTATTTCATTTTATTTACTCATTTATGTTTTTTAATTTTCCATTATTATTATTGTTATTATTATTATTATTATTACTATTACTATTATTATTATCATTATTATTATAATTAACAATAATAATAATAATAACAATAATAATAAAGTATTTATTTGTTATTATTATTTGTCTTGTTCTTTGATGTACTGACTTTGACTTGTCTGCAGAAAACTCACTAAAAAGATTTGGAAAAAATAATAAGAAATGTTATCATTTCATTTTATTTACTTATTTATGTTTTTTTATTTATTTTGTATTATTATCTTTTATTTATTTTTATATTTTTTATTTATTTATTATTTTATTTTATTTTATTTTATTTTTATTTATTTTTTCGTGTGTGACCAAGACCAACATGGGGTGGAAGGAGGGCGGGTGGTTCTTTTTCTTAGTTGTTTTTTTCTGTGACAGACGCCTTTCCATGTTCTGCATTTGATGTACTTGTCTGCAGAAAACTCAATAAAGATATTTGTAAAAAAATAAATAAATAAATGTAAACTTTGGTTGTGACGCTGCATCAAAAATATACTGAACTGTGATGCCAAAATTTAGCATTTTGTTACACACCTAAAGGCTGCTGCACACAATTCTTCCCGTTTTCTTATTGAGGAAAATAAATGTTTGTTTTACTCATGGGTTGGTTTTTGGGTATGAAAAGCAAAGATTGACAGCGCACCTGTGGGCAGCCAATGAAGGAGTGACCCTGAAAAGGAGAGAGGGGGGGAAGAGGAGGAGGAGGAGGAGGAGAGGTTCCTCAGCTCTGCAAACCACTTCAGTTCTCACTTGAGTGCCTCTCTTTGGGCCTGAACCCACACGGACCCCCACCCAACCGCTTCAGATTGAAATTCCTCCACTCTGTGCTCCCCTCCTCCCCCAGCGCTCGGCACACACCGAGGGGCATTCAAAACGCATTAACACCAAATCAATGGGAAACGGTGAAAAAAGCAAAAAGAGTAAAATCTCCTTAGCAACATAATCTAGACGGCCTGACGGGAGGAGGAGGAGTGAAAAGAAAAGAAAAAGAGAGGGGCGGTGGAGCCGTTTAGGGAGGGAGGAAGAATCGGACACAAAGCCCGGGCACACAGACAGAAACAAAATTGAAAATTAACACAGAAGAAACTGTTCCTTTTTTCACAGGAGCACAATCAGCGACATTAAACCCGAGCCAGGCCCCTCCTCCTCGCCTGGCCTTCCCTCCCTGTGGACAGAAGCTCCGAAGGGACTTTGGCCTGTTTCAGAGAGCTGAGGAAGGTCCTAACCGAAGACTAATGATGGTCTCCATCAAACAGGGTTTAAATTTATCCTGATAAAACATGTTTGAAAGAGGAGAAGCTGCATTTTGTTTGTTTTTTGACCACATTTTGTTCATGTTTATCCATCTATACTATCTTAAGTGGCTTCTTCAGGGTTCCTACAGCTTAAAGCAAGTTAGATTTAAGACTTTTTAAAGACTATTTTTAATGCCTCTCGGACTGAAATGTAAGACTGATTTTACAATAAACAAAATTAAAGGGAAAAACATGAAGCAACATCAGTTACTCAGTGTTTGGGACAATTTTTCCCAAATGTCTATTGTAACATAAAACACTATTTTTCTATTTTTACTTTTTGGTATCGTGGGAGAACTGGGAAATATGTGGCGTTTGTTGGCGAGCTTTATTTTTTTTCGCGATCAGATTTATTGGTTTTAAATATATGCATTGGAAATTCACATCAAAACATGAATTTAAAAAATAAATGAATAAAATAAAAATAATAAAATTATTACTAATAATTAGAATAAATACCCCCCCTCAAATAAATAAATACATAAATAATAAATAATAATGGCGACTCCCACCCCCCAACCCCTCAAACAGATCTCCATGTAATATACTTGGGTTATGATACAGTGGAGTTACATAAATTCTTGTATTTTACTTAAGGCTCTTGTCCAGGATAAGATAGTTTTCTCTTGAGCACCATGTATCCTATAGCTACTGAGAGTTCCATACTACAACATCAACATAAATAGAAAACCACTGGGATTTTGTGAAAGTATGTATGTGGAGGACTCCACCAGACCGTTAGGTCGGCTTATAAGATACGTTTTTGATGTTGTGATGGATTTAGCAAGGACAAATCATTGGGGAGTTTTCTTGTCGAGTTTGTGATTCTCACTCTGCATGTGGGATTCTACTGCCTCGATTCCCATCATGCAGAGTGTGAAAAACGTTTTTGCATGAAATACACCCGAGCCTCGTATGCATCACCTTGTATCTGGTTTCAGCTATGCCGCGAAATCTTGGTAAAATAGCCCATTTTTGTTGAATTTTCACTTCCCCATGTCGTCCAGAGTACGGTGACAGCTAGCAGACAGTGGATCATCTGAGTATCCCGGGCGGAACAAAATGTTGGTTCTGCTCTCCTGATCTGCGTGACAGTATCAGTCAAATTTATCTTTAAACTTTGTTTATTGTGCGTTTTGACTCTTTTTTGGGAAATTAATTACACTCAAAATACGAGTGTAGGGAGGTGGAGAGAGAGTCTGTAACTATAACTGTATATATAAAATGACTTAAGAGGTGCTGGATTATATACACGTGTGTATTATTGACAGGATATCGATATTTCATTTTTAAATATCACAGTTATCGTCAATACCGGTATATTGCGACACCCCTATTACCAATTATTTTGAGATTTTAAATTGCGATGTCAGAAAACAAAACGATTCATAAAATCCTACCTCCCATGTCTTAACATTTCTAAGACTTTTGAAAGATTGATTTAAGACATTTAACACCAATTAAGACCTTATTTTGATTAATTAATGAATTCAATGCTTTCTTTTGTTAAAGTGTTCTTAAATATGGCTTCAATTCTATTCCAAAAATGACTGCAAAAAACTATTTTTAAAACATTTCAAAGATGAGAATTTTCATGTGAATCCTATGGATGGTGTGTGTTTGCAGAGCTTATCTGTGAGTCCACAAACACTCGGGGGATTTAAGTTGTCTCGTCTAGCCTTTAGACAAACACTCAGTCCGGCTTAATGAACTCTACGTCTGAGACGGGACACAATGAGAGAGACTCCGTCAGTCTCTGTTTGCTCTGAAAGGTTGGACGATTTCATTCTGACTGAAATAACAAAACAATTAAAAAGTAACAGGAAAATAATAGGAATGAATATGATGCTACGAGGAAGCTCACACACACAGTTACCGCTCACCTGCCAGAATCACTGCGTCGTGTTAATTTGTGTATATTGGAGGGCAATTAGCATGGAGCAGGAACTCTGGCCACCAGCAGCCCTGTAAATGACCTCTGACCTCCACTACATGATCAGCCCATTGAGAGGAGGGCCTGCTTTAATTAGGAGGTCATTAAGAGCCAACCTCAACCCACCATGGGACCACATAAAGCCAACGCTCACTCCCACCTGCAATCACAAAATATGCACTGCTGAACACTCCACAAAACTACATGTCTGTCTTGTTGTATTCATTCAAATTGAAGTTCATTTTACGCCTGAAATCTAATAGAAAAAGCATGCCTGGCTTTACCGAAGTAGAGTCTTATATTTGAACAGTATAAGTAAAAATAAAAAGACAAAAATGAAGCCAGCAGTTTTCCTTTTTCTACATTTCATCCTTCTGAAAAAGGAGGTTACACTCCGTCCGTGCTTTATGGGATGAAATATAGAGGAAATGAAAATTTAAAAAGCCAGTGAGAGTCTAAAGAGGTGAAACAACAAAGTCAGTATAAAGGTGGAGAAAATAGATGACAAGGGAAAGAGCGATTCCAGAGCGCTTTTATTCAAGCCTCTGATTTCACACTCGCACAAAGAGCTTTGGGGACGTTTCATCCTTTTCACATTTCTTCTGCATTTAGTCGGTGTTATTCTGCCGAGCGGTGTCTCCTATATGGGGAGAGGGAGCGCTGCCCGGAGAGGAGTCAGCTCCATTCACAGCTTTATAAATCACCTCAGCATGCGCAGACCGTGGCCAATCGGCCAATTACGCCCCCCCTGACACACCGGGGCTGATAAAGAAGGCCCGGGACAATGGGATCACAGGCCAGATAAACGACCCTTTAATGAAGTCGCCCACAAAACAGGCCAAAACCGCGCGCCCCACTTACGTATTCCATCACGCCGTTGCCCTCACATTTCCTCTTGCTCGGCCGCCACGGCAGGCCCAGCTGGGGAGAGGGAGACGCAGAGAAAGAGAGGCAGAGGGAGAGAAAAATGACTCTGTGCTCTGACACTGCTAAGCCCCCCCACCCAAGGCCCCTTTCAGACTTTTGGCCGAACAAAAGCATCTGTTGCCATACTGTGCCGCTCAGACCCCCCCTTCACACACACACATACTGGAGACGGGCTGAGGAGCCTCGCAGGAGCTAAAAGAAGGCAGGCAGCACTGGGCCGTATGCAGCTGAGGCTGCTCACCTTGTGGCACAACCTATTGTGAGCCCCCATTCCAGGAGCTTCTCCATCCATCTTTGTGTCTCGGGGACAAATAGAGAAAGAGAGAGAGAGAGAGAGAGAGAGAGAAACTTTGTATGATAGAGTGAGAGAGAGAGGGGCACAAGACTGCAGCTGCAGGATGAATAGGAGGGAATGAAGGGATGAGGTGGGAGAGAGAGGGAGAGAGAGAGGGAGAGAGAGAGAGAGAGAGAAGGGGGCAGCTGCAGGGTGGTCCCACCCCTCCATCCCTCCGTCCCTCCGTCCCTCCACCTCTACAGTGTTGTTTGGCTCCTTTTAGGATTCAGAACACAAACAACTTCATGCTGCAGAGCAGACTGTTCCTGTAACAGCAGAAGACAGAGTGAGCAGCGTGGAGGGCAAAGGTGGACGTGTTAACCTGGAGGTTTCACATGGAAACCATCAGGATGGGAGGAGGAGAGATGTTCGCTTATTACAATCCCTTAACATCCAGTTTCCTCCCTTAAGACGAGACACTACAGGCACAAAACATGAACTGGTCAATTATGAGATTTTGGGCTATTTTGCTTCCATAACATGTCTTCTTTCAGACTAGTGGAAAGAAAATGTTCAAAACACACATTTTGTAGAGGTGGGAAAAAAATTTGATTCCCCTATGTATTGCGGTTTTTAATTTTTTAGATTTTTAAATTGTTTTTTTAATGCCTGAATCGATATATTTGCTTCATTTGAGTCTATGTGGAGGAAGAAGGAAGTTACCACTTTTATTGTTGTAGTCTGAGTAACATGACGTCATATCTGTTCCATATCCGTCACCAAAACAAAACGCAGCGAGGGTCCACGTGGATATGACCAGTTAAATCCAGCGTAGTTAACACTACACATCCAGTAAAGGATGGAAACACTTTGGGTTTCACACATTGACAGGAAAAGCAGAGCTAGACATCACGGCTAAAGCTGAATGCTAACTCCGTCACGGACAGGAAACCGTATCGTATCGTGATAATGTTGAGGTTGAGCCGGCCGTCGCTCTCATCTCCGTGGTCAAATGGGCCGACGCTACAACTGTAGAGCACCCATATACTGACATTTATGTTGAATGCATTCAAACGGCCCCGATGGAGCTGACCATGGATGGATAAAGAGAACGGAGCTGATGGGAGAGCTAGAGACCACCTTAGAGAAGTTAGAGGAAGTAGACATGTGGGACTACGTCTGTTTTTCAAAATAAGGTGTTAACAAAGGGAACTGTATATACAAAAATACATCAATATGGAAATAAGATTGATTTAAAGCTAGAGTGAAGATACTGGTGTCATCTGAAACTAGAAAACCTAATGACTCCATTGGTACCAACCATGTCATGTTAGCTTGTCGTGAAGGAGCCTAAATAACATTTCAAACTTACGCTAAATTTTGGCAACAGAAAACTGTCATGACCATTTTCAAAGGGGTCCCTTGACCTTTGACCTCCAGAGATGTGAATGTAAATGGGTTCTATGGGTACCCACGAGTCTCCCCTTTACAGACATGCCCACTTTATGATAATCACATGCAGTTTGGGGCAAGTCATAGTCAAGTCAGCACACTGACACACTGACAGCTGTTGTTGCCTGTTGGGCTGCAGTTTGCCATGTTATGATTTGAGCATATTGTTTTATGCTAAATGCAGTACCTGTGAGGGTTTCTGGAGAATATCTGTCATTGTTTTGTGTTGTTATATACATACATTTGCATAAAGCAGCAGGTTTGTCCACTCCCATGTTGATAAGAGTATTAAATACTTGACAAATCTCCCTTCAAAGTACATTTTGAACGGTTAAAAATGTGTGATTAATCGCTATTAACTTTTTTAATCGATTGACAGCCCTAGAAATAAGAAATGAGAAGTAGAAGAAATATGTACAAATATGTGCATGAAACATAGACACTGTATAACCACAGTGTAAATAAGAAAATAAAAATAGAATCCTCAGAAGTGGGATCTATTAAGTGTGTTAAATAGAAATGCAAAATAGTGTAAATAGGAATTAAATAAGAATATTTTATTAATTATTATTTTATTAATATTTTGGAACATGGCCAGACTTGTTAAGGGAACAATTTTCTATTCATTTAATTTTTACAAAACGTCGATGTTCAATGAAAACCCACCATCTCCAAACTTTTTTGAAATTAAAAAAAGTATTAAATGAGAATATTTTTGGGTATTACTTAGGGCCTCATTTTGCCTTATTTAGGGATAAATAAACATTTTTAAAAATCCATTAAATTACCTAAAATTACATTTTAATAAAGCTGTTCAGAGATACATGTTTTTTATCATGATAGTGATGAAAAGCTGAGAACAAAACATACAGTTATGGTAAACAACAACAACAATAATTAGTTTCTTAAACAAACTACAAATTAGAGATGCAATGATGAATCAATTAGCTGTCCACTATTAAATTAATCACCAACTATTCTGATAATTGATGAATCAGTTTGAGGTCTAACTTCTCTGATTGCAGCTTCTTAAATGTGAATATTTTCTGTTTTCTTTCCTCCTCTATGACAGTAAACTGAATACCTTAACAAGACATTTGAGGAAACACTGGTCAACATTTTTCAATTTTTTTATAGACCAAACAACTCATCAATTAATGGAGAAAATAATCTACAATGAATTTAATCCTTAGTTGCAGATTTATAGGAGATAACAGAGAAATCTGACAAGTTTACTACATTCCATCTAAATTCATGTGCAGTGTTTAACACCTATTGTTAGGTAGCTCAGTTGCCAGTTTATTAGGTACAGGTATTTAAAACTAGTGCAGATCAACACAACAAGCCTGCGATGAATTCAACCTTCATGGAGGTTACAATCAGTATGGAGAAAATACCACAATATTTTGACCAAATACCTCGATTTCAATATTGTGACGATATTATAGGGTTGACCGTTGATGCTTTTACTACTGATAATTAATCATCATGATGACTAAGTGGGTAAAAGGCAAATACTAGAACAGCTAGAACAGTCTGGTAAATTCAGAAATTGAGAAAATAATCGACAGATTAATCAACAATGAAAATACTGTTTAGTTGCAGTTCAAATAGTGCATTGAGTGCTCAGAAGAAGCCAATAAAATGAGAGAGTTATTGCGGTTTGGTGGAAGAATAAGTGGGTGATTATCACAGCTGCAGGTGCAGAGAGACGGAGTCACCAAGTTCAAACCCCTCGGGCCGTCCCTCCCCTCGCCCTGGAGGAGAGTCACGGTCATCGGACGCCACGGGCCGCACCGCCAGCCTCCTCACCCCGACCCACTTCTTCCTACTCTGTATATGTAACCCTCGCTCCTGAAGAAAACTTTCAAAAATACTCCTGTATCAACAGATACAAAGTACCTTTGTGTGAAATCCTCTCCTTTATCACCACGAGGCTTAAAAGAGAAGATCCTCCTCTGAGAGGTCTGATTTATATGTAGATCAGGTCTCGTCCAGAGATGCTCCTACTGTAGAGATATCTGCTCTCCATCCACACAAACATCTCTCACTCACACTTAAAACAAATTTACTCTCTCGGGGCATTGTCGTGCTTACAGAATGAGACTTTATAAGAGTGTGTTTAGCATTCAGGTTCGGTCATTCATTCCCTCGTCTCCGCCAAGAAATCTTTGTTTGGCCGCTCCTCTTCAAACCGTGGAGTGTCAGGAGGGGCGGGGGGGATCGATTTGATTCTAATCGGACCATGAAAAGAACATGATCTAACTACTTTCAGACCGGAGTATATTTAGGCCCACTCCTCTCTCTCCATTCCCCCCCCCTCGCCCCCTCCACCCTCCTCCACACTTTAGTGCAGGCACAATGAAGCTGGCCAATTTGAAAAGCTTTGAATGTCTTCGTCAATGACTTTGTGAATACAGAGGAGAGAGATTTGGATAGGAGGAGAGAGAAAAGCAGGAAAAGAGAGAGAGAGAGAGACAGAGAGAGAGAGAGAGAGAGAGAGAGAGGGGGAAATGGAGGAGAAAAAAAAGGCCAGGGGGCAGACATAAAAATTCCAAGAGTTGTTTAAGCGTGGGTGGGTTCATTTGCATGACAGCGCCATGTGAATACGACTGACCTCTTGGACCGCCCCAGTGCTAGGCCGAGCTGCAGCCCGACGTGCAGGCTTTGACCCAGCTCATTGACTCTGAATGGATACTCTGTCAAAGGGAGGGACCTCGCAGCTCTCAGCCAGGACAGGCATCTGCAGACCTCCTGTTTGACACCTCCATTTCCATCACCGTGCGCACACACACACACATACACATTTACCAAACCATTAGGCAGATTCTCCTCTTATCGCCGACCCCCAGGCCTGCAGGAGGAATCACATTCAGGGAGCACACAGAGGAGTAAACACCCATAGAAACAGTTTGAAACATTTGCCTTTCTTTATACTTCTGACGACAGGTGCAGCAGAGCTGTTGCACGTGCAGACCCATCAACACGCTTCACTTGATCGCTCTATGATTTACTGCAACAGGCAGGTGAGAGGACATAGAGTGGACCGAGGGGGGCGGCCCAGCGATGTAGTCTGCATACAAATCCCCAACTCCCCCCCTCAAACCTCCATACAAAGTTGTGACTCTGTGCAAACACAAAGCTCAGACAGCTTACAAACACTCTGTCCATTTATCTGGCTGGCAACAGAGCTGGGACGATGCAGACAGGAGCCGGCGGCCCTGACCTCCGCCGGCAAGATGAGGCGGTGAAAAGGACGCCCGCTGCACTTGGAAATGCAAACGGCGTGGAGCAAAAACACTCGTTAAATTTCTTTAAATTAACAAAAAGGACCAGAATCCTGCAGTGAATGGATGATGATGATAAGGGGGTGCAGATTTTTTTGTCCTTACATATAAAGTAGGGAACTCTAAATCACCCATTGCTTCATCCCAGCACATTTATATACAATTTACATTTATGCAGAAGCAACTCAACGTGTATTTCCAACTCAGCTGCGTATTACTTTACTATATAAAACGGTTGAACGGCTGCATGATGTTTATTATGGGACAGGCTGTGCAGGTGTTTGAGGTCATGAACAAGCCCTTCAGTCATGTGGTTCAGTAACAATCTGGACTTTTATAATACTGATTATTAATCATTTTTACTTTTTTTAGTATGTGTTTTTATTATAGATTATAGAAGATATTATCACGTGGGGCTGGGTTTGTGGAGAGTGTAAACTTAACATCACTTTGCAGTAAATATATGGAGATATAGGAGTTCCATAAAAAAGAATGAATGTAGAAATAAATGAGTAAATTAAAAGATGTGGACATATATAAAGAGAAATAAATACAAATAATAAATGTGGAAATATAAAGACAAATACTAAACTATAAAAAAATAATTATAAGCATTTTCATATATTTATTTATTTATTCCTGTATATTTGTTTATATATTTTACAATTTTTAAAATATATAATATATATAAATATATATTTTTTTAATGAATTTGTATTTATTATCAGGAGGCTTAAAGCCTTTTTTCAAGAAGATCCTCCACTGCTGTTTATGCATTAAAAATGCTGTATTAATCTACATTTAATTTAAATAAAATTATTCTATTATCTTCAAAATAAATAACCAAATCAGTCATATCTCAACTGACTGTATTGGACATTAAGTATGCATAAATAAATACATATAAATTACATAAATAATTTAAATAAATAAATAAATACACTTTAAAAAATGGTCCAAAAACAAAACTTTTAAGAGAGATTATGTGTTTGTTAACTGAAGCTTTTGAGATTTAACTGGAGCACTTTCCCTGAAGGTTTGGGACCAGAACCCAGGAGGGATGCAGTTTTGTTTTCAGACTGTGTGTGAACCCGAGTCACTTTTTAGATTTATTTCTTAAAACACCAGTTTCATTCATTCATTTAATATTATTTATTTATTTCAATATTTATGTATGTATTTGTTTCTTTATAATAGATTTGATTTATCTTCCTTGAAGGAGAAGTAGTCTATGTAAACAATGTGGTTTCACTTTCAATAATTTATTATTGATTTAAGACCGTGGTTTTCAAAGTGGGGTCCAGGGACCCCGGGGGTCCTTAAGGGGATTCCAGGGGGTCCCCACCAAAAAGGAGAATAATTTATTTTCACTATAAATTTATCCGAAGGTAACACAATGACAGAATGTCATGTGCAATATTACTTTTCTATTTGAGTTTACTTAGTTTACTACATTTTTCTTACTTTTATTGATATTCAATTAGGCACTGATGTTAATATTACTTCTCATACACTTTGTATTTATTACTCTGTTGTGTTTTTTATTCTTATGTTCTTGTAGAGTTTTGACTAATCTTTGGCAAAATAATTTATGTTGTATGACGTAGCTCAAATGAGATTACAGCATTTTCTAATTAGAGTTTTGCACATTTCAACTGAATCATGTGAAATATAAAATAACACCTCTCACATCTAGAACAGACCAGACCTGTAGTCGGTGTTCCTGTGTTGGGCAGCTCTGTGTTGCTGGTCGGACGCAGCTGCCCAACCAAACTCCAGCCAGTTCATGTGATGCCCCAAAACCTGCCCGACGCACAATTAGCTGCCTGTTGTGTAATAAGCTCTGCTGGGATTAAAACACTTCAGGAGTTTCTCTGCTATTAAACCTTGTGATGCCCTCCACAGACGCCTACTGTAAAAAAATATATATATATGCCAATTCACAATGGACTACTCTCTAACAATCTCTAAAGAAAAACTCCAGTCGGCAGTTTCACCGACTGCTATTAAATCATCATTTTTCAGCCATAATTTAAAGTGAAATACGTTATTATGATCAGCACATTCAGTTACATTTACTTCGAACTCCCCGTATACATCAGACCTGCAACACCTCATCCAGAGTAGGCTCTCATGACCACGCCCCCTTTAGGGGGAAACCAATCCCGTGTCTCTCGTAGACGGTAACAGAGTAAACAGAAGAAGTTGGAACATGTCTTCAAATAAGATACTGGTATCATATGAAACTAGAAAACCTAAAGAATCCATCGGTACCAACCATGTTATACTAGCTTGTCATGAAGGAGGCTAAATAACGCTCCAAACTTACGCTAAATTTTGGCGAGGAAAAACTGTCATGGCCATTTTCAAAGACCTCTGACCTCCAGATATGTGAATGTAAATGGGTTCTATGGGTACCCACGAGTCTCCCCTTTACAGACATGCCCACTTTATGATAATCACATGCAGTTTGGGGCAAGTCATAGTCAAGTCAGCACACTGACACACTGACAGCTGTTGTTGCCTGTTGGGCTGCAGTTTGCAATGTTATGATTTGAGTATATTTTGTATGCTAAATGCAGTACCTGTGAGGGTTTCTGGACAATATCTGTCATTGTTTTGTGTTGTTAATTGATTTACAATAATAAATATATACATACATTTGCATAAATCAACATATTTGTCCACTCCCATGTTGATAAGAGTATTAAATACTTGACAAATCTCCCTTTATGGTACATTTTGAACTGATAAAAAAATGTGATTAATCGTGATTAACTATTTTAATCAATCAACCTAAAATATATATATATATATATATATATATGTATGTATATATGTATATATATATGTATATATATATATATATATCTGCCAATTCACAAGTATCCTAAATTGCAATCACATCTGAATTATTTTGTATGAATACAGTCATAATCTAAAGTGAAGCACATTATTATGATCAGAACATTTAATATCCTGTATACTCTTTACTTAAACTGAATCTTCATAATATGAAGCCAAACTGACAAGATTTTGTCTCAGCTCTTTATCCGAGAATTAAAAAATACAGTAAATGACTGTGTGGCTGTCTGCTGCCAATTAACACATTTAAATCTGATAATCCTCTATCACATGCACTGGAACACATTCATGTAAAATACGAGGAGGATTTCAATTGCATTGCTTGTGCTTCTGCAGAACGGAGGAGTGAATATAAATGAACAGTGAAATGCCAACAGCTGTAACGATGATGAAGACACAAACAGAGGAAAAATCACATCGATGCGTTCATCATTGTCCAAATGAGCAGAACAAGTCTCAGAGTCTCACTCTCTACCTCTCTTCAAACTTCTGCCATATCTTCCAATAAATCACACTATATTCACAATAATAGACGGGAAAATGTGGCCGTCACCTCAATTAAGAAACGTGAAAGCTTTCCCATTTGTTTGAAAGCCTCAATTTGACCTCAAACACAGGATGAGCGACGAGCTGCCTGAGAGACGCTAACTGGCAACAACCAAAATCCCCATAATGACAAACTCCACTCAACATGACATGTTTACAAATCAATATTAAATCTGAAGAGAGGACTCATAGAAAAATAAATCAGAAATATTATTATCTAAAAGTAAAGTCCCTCTGATTGTCTAAATTTAGCATGGATTATGGGGAACAAAGAGGAAGTTCAAACATCCCTCAGAGAGGATAAAGAAGTGTGATTGACAGGTATAAGGTGGCGATGAAACATTTTGGTTTGTTTGCTTCTTCACAGTCTGATAAACAGAGGACAGAGCGATGGCGGCCCACGTCTATTCACAACGCCGGCCGATGACAAAAGACGCGGCCCGGACACACATTCCTGCCTGCTTCCGCTCCAGCACACAAGCTCAATCCAGGGATTTCCCCTTTCAAATGGGGAGAAAAAGAGCTACAATATCACCTCCTTTAGACGGAGGGAGAGGCGGGTCGGGGTGACCGGCGGCGGGCGGAGGGACTGCTGTCATTCACCGCTTTCAAACATTTCCTGATTTAGGTTCCAGGGGAAGTCAGAGGAGGGTGAGATCCTGTCAGGGACGACGTGATTGGTCTCTATCTTTAACTTTAATTTGTGTCCATGGCAAGGTTCAGTTAGTTTTATTTTAATTTTGACTTTTCGATTTAATTTTATTTTATTTTTAGTCTGTTTTCAGAGTGTGTTTGCTATTTAAGTTTTTCAAAAAAGGTTTAGTTTTAGTTTTTTTATATCTAATAGGGCTGTCAATTGATAAAAATATTTAATGATTGTCCATATTTAATCGTGATTAATCGCAAATGAATAGAGATTATTGAATGATTGGTCAATTAAGGCGTTCTATGGTCTGTTATTTCTTTATAGCGGATCATTGCTGCGTATAACAGACCGTTGCTATGGGCGCAGTTCTGATATCGGACTCTGGCTGACCATTTTTGTGTCAAATTATTGATTTCTAGCCATGTAATAAGCAGGATAATATACAGCTAGTGGGTCATTGTTGTGAAATAAACCCCTTCAGGGTGATGCAAGACGCCCTGTCGGGGTTAAATTTGCAACAATGACTGGCTTGCTGTACATTATCCCTTACTTGTTTCTGCTGTAAAGTTAGGTATTTATTTTTTTTAGGTCTGTGGGGATTGGTTCGTTTTTGGAGCCTCAAGTGGCCATTTGAGGAACTGCAGTTTTTGGCACTTCCGTGTTGGAAGTTGGAAGTACATGATAACAATGTAACTACCGAAAATAAATAACGATCGCCCTTACTGGACTTTCTTACGTAACGTTACGTAACAAGGGTAAAGTGAATGTTTAGTTTTTACAGAAGACATGAATAGTGGTCTCTGGGGTGAAAGTCCTGTTCTTGTTTGACCCAGCGCCCTAGTGGTGAGTGAGAGTGGTGTGAAAATGGTCGAAAAACACCACTTTGCTTCATGTACGTATCATCATAACAACGGCTTGTATATCTGCCGTCCTCGGTCTTCATGTTTACCTTTTTAAATGATGAATACAGACTACTGTTGTCTGCTGGTGTGGAGAGTTATTTCCTCTCACGCAGGCGCAGAACGCACAAGCTAACTGGCCGTCGGCTGTAGTCTTTGCGGCGTGTTCAAATGCAACTTATTGGCCAAGACAAAGGCGATGTGAGGCGACGCAACAGTTGGCCTTCATCACCGCTATTTCTCTGATGTTGGCTTGGTGTGTGAGGGCCTTTAGTCGACTAAGACCAAAACGACTGATTAGTCGACTAAGAGAGGGTAGCTCTAAACGTATCCCTGATTTGCAGAAACGTAAACGGCAACATTTTTCCCTGGCGTTTGTTCTGTCTGTGTAGATGAACATGTTTTCAGATAAAGTCTAAAGGCATCATTCTGAAAGCAAATAATTTAGGTAAAAAGCCGATCATCAACGAAGATAAAACAGCATCTTGATCTTCATGGAAACCAGCGAGGAGCTCAATAATGAGTCCTTATAACTGCTGCAGAGAGAACAAACACTACAAAGTGACCAACAATGGAGGAGCTTCCTATTAGGGAGAAGAGGATGGAAGAGAATATCAGGACTATTTGACAACTGAAG
Organism: Sebastiscus albofasciatus; assembly: GCA_916701655.1. Classification (NCBI taxonomy): domain Eukaryota; kingdom Metazoa; phylum Chordata; class Actinopteri; order Perciformes; family Sebastidae; genus Sebastiscus; species Sebastiscus albofasciatus. The sequence continues at coordinate 119,825 of CAKAOI010051282.1, forward strand.
CAAGCAAAGATTGAGATAAGGGCTGCTCTGTGCTGCTGCCTCTGTAATGGCATCTGCTTAGTCTGTTGGAAACAACAGAGGAGGCAGAGGAGGCAGAGGGACACGTCAAACAATGAGCTTTAATAAAGACGTTTCTCTGGGAACTTAACCGTGACCGGCGTCACTATCAGTCGGTGTTTATCTCATTTTCGAGGCTCGTTAATTGCGTGCGCCATAAAGCGCAGACGCGTACACATGCGGCGTCGAGTGTGGACATCCAGACGCACTCGTTGGCTCGGGGGGCACACTTCAGTCTGGAGTGTCTGGTCTGAGCGGCTCTGTGAGACTGAGAAGCGTCGCCCTAATTAGAGGGAGCCCGGTGCAGGACATCTCTATAGGCCATCCACACAGGCTTTGTTCAGCAGCCTCTTCTTACACTGAAGCTGTCACTTTACTTTTCTATAGGAGAGAGGGCCGTCCTAACAGCGTTCACCATCACAGAAAACGCTTTTCAAGCATATAGCTACAAAACAACAATCCTATATTAAAAGAGAAGCTTCCTGATGCAGGTTGAAATTGATTTTTTAATGCCAGAATCGATAAATTTGCTTCATTTGAGTCTATGCGGAGGTAGAAGGGAGTTACTTTTATTGTTTTAGTCTGAGTAACGTGACGTCATATCCTTTCCGTATCCGTCAACTAAAACAAACCTCAGCGAGGCTGAAACGAGAGAGTAGAAAACGGCAGAGGGTCTGCGTGAATACGACCTGCACCCTCACATGTTAAATCCAGCATGGTAAACACTACACATCCAGTAAAGGATGGAAACACTTTGGGTTTCACACATTGCAGGAAAAGCAGAGCTAGACGACATCACGGCTAACGGCACGAGGGAAATGTCTTCTTGCTGGAAAAAATTAATAAATAATTCCTGACAATGACTGATATATTTGACTTCAGGACATCTCTGACTACATACATGCTGAAAATCAAACATTTTTACTGGATTAATTTAGAGATTTTCCAGAGTAAAAGTCCCTAGAAGTGTATGATTCAACTTTTTCCCATGGTCTAGTGATAAAAAAAGTTAACAAAAATCACAATAAAATCACAATACATATTGAATCGGCAGCCAAGTATGGTGATAGTATGGAATCAGGAGATAGGTGTAACGTCCCAGCTCTAAAGTTTAAGCTTATTGATCTTGACAAACTCCCGCTGTGAGACATTAAAAGATTTCCTTTGTTTATCCGGCCGAGCTGTCACGCTGTTTTAAAACGTAATTATTTCCAACTCATTTTTGCATAGAAACCTAATTATTCACCGAGATATAAATTAGATTCCACATTCAGCTCCTGCAGGATGCTTTTCACACGGCACATAGCTTTTCTTTCTCTCTGCAAAAAACCCACGAGATGGAGAGCAGCCACTGACTGCAGCTGCTATTCACACCGACCAGATAATTGTTAATGAAAAGTCATTGCGTGGCATTATGTTGTCCACGGCATCATTGTTCATTTTCTCCCCCTGCGATCGCCACCATTGAGAATCTATACGGAGGAGAGCGGAGTGTTTCCCCCTTTTGAGTTTTGGTATTCAGGATCTGTTGCCCTGGTAACTAATAAAAAGGGGGCAAATCATCCAACTGTATTGGCCAAGATGGGCCGCAGACTGGCCCCGGCGCAACAATGCGCGGTTTGTAAAAAGGCGTTGAAACAAGTTAATGACGCTTGTTCAACAAAACATTAATGGACTTCTTCACGCTATAATATGGCATGGGATGCGACGTGAATGAGAGGGGGGGGGACTTTAGCTGTGCACTTTTACAAGTTTGTGTGTTTTTACTACTGGGAGGAGTTGCACACACACACACACACACACACACACACACACACACACACACAAACACGCACACCTTTTCCCACTCTTTGATGCACTTGCACACACTCATACTCATAGAGATGTTGTTTTCCACTGAGTAGAATAGACAAAAAACTCTAAACTTGTTTTAAATCCCCCTATTTAAGTTTAATTTTGCTGTTATTGAATGGGCCGGTGATTAATTGCCCATCACGGGGGGTGAATAGTGGAGGGTAACCGCTGCACTATAAAGTATAAAACGTTGGAGAGAAAGAAGTGAGAGGTGGGGCCCTGAGAGCTTTACCACATTTCTGAAATTCTTCTTTCTCTCTATAATCTAACGTTTAAACAGTGAGTGATATAGCACCGGCCCCATTTGTTGCACCGGCTTTCTTAACCGAAGCGGACAAAAAAACTGCAGCCCTGTCACCCCGAGCAGAATAAAAGGGAATCAAAAGGATTTTTTTTCCCTTAAATGGACTAATTTTCTCCTTGAATTATGAAAGTAATGGCTAGGTAACAGCCTGTGCTCAGTACCCGACCGGCTTAATGCTTCCTAAATCCTTCCACGTGGCTCCACTAGTCCTGGCAATTAGGCCTCATTATAGCCTCATAAAGGATCTCATTTGTGGGATTACTTAATAGACAATGAAATTTTATCGTGCAGAATTATGGAAAAATAATATTAGAGCTCGCATGGTGTGTTGAGGGCGCGCGCCACGCATCATTCCGCCTGGTTTACTCTCTCTCTCTCTCTCTCTGTCTCTCTCTCTGGTTTCACATATCTGCACCATAACAACTCTGCGTCGTCTTCATCCTCGTCCTCGTCGAGCGCCGGATTCACTTTATTAGAGCAATTACTGTCTGTGTGACAGGCATGTTTGTTTTTTATCATTACTACGGTTGGATTTTAAAGACTTTCTAATTCTTTCACAGGCTGCGTTTTAACTCACACTCCAATAAGTGCTTCAGTTCGCTCCGTAACGAGGAGGTTATTTAAAGACGAAGAGAAACAAAAAGCGACTTATGATTTAGGGATGTCAAAGTTAACGAGATAATAACGTGATTTTTAGGTCGTAGCGGGCTCCGTTTTAAAGCTAGCGTGAAGATACTGGCATTCAATGAAACTAGAAAACCTAATGAATCCATCGGTACCAACCATGACATACTAGCTTGTCATGAAGGAAGCTACATAATGCTGCACACTTACGCTAAAGTTTGCCATGGAAAAACTGTCATGGCCGTTTTCAAAGGGGTCCGTTGACCTCTGACCTCCAGATATGTGAATGTAAATGGGTTGTATGGGTACCCACGAGTCTCCCCTTTACAGACATGCCCACTTTATGATAATCACATGCAGTTTGGGGGCAAGTCATAGTCAAGTCAGCACACTGACACACTGACAGCTGTTGTTGCCTGTTGGGCTGCAGTTTGCCATGTTATGATTTGAGCATATTGTTTTATGCTAAATGCAGTACATGTGAGGGTTTCTGGACAATATCTGTCATTGTTTTGTGTTGTTAATTAATTTCCAATAATAAATATATACATACATTTGCATAAAGCAGCATATTTGTTCACTCCCATGTTGATAAGAGTATTAAATACTTGACTAATCTACCTTTATGGTACATTTTGAACAGATCAAAAAAATTTGCGATTAATTTGCAATTAATCGTGATTAACTATGGGCAATCATGTGATTAATTGCGATTCAATATAATAATCGATAGACAGCCTTAGTTTTTATATTTCTGTCAACTTTCACTTTTACTCTACTACATTTCCTGAATAAAATGTATACTGTCTCTTTTTTCACATGTAATGTAGCCTCTATTTTTAAGGTGGTGTTCAACTTCATAAATCTCAAAATTCTGACCTGCTTGCTTCTTTATTAACAGCTTTTACGTGTACTTTTACTTTCAAAACTTAAGTACATTTAATATCAGAAAATTACTTTTAAGTAAAGTAAATATCAGACACTTTAAGACTTTTCTAAAAGGTGACTTTAACTTCTACTAAAGTCATTTTCTGGTTACATATCTGTACTTTTACTTAAGTGTGGCTCTCAGCAACTTCATCCACCACTGAAACCAACGCATGTTGTGTTGGATGTGGGCCGTCTGCTGCCGGCTCGCCTCCGTCTGAAGGTCCGAGGCGTTACTTGGCAGATGAAAGCAGAAGCTAAACCTACCGGTGACCCTTCCGGGGGATCAAACTCGCTAATTATCGTCACAAGATGAGGGATTAACTGCATTTCTGAAATAGCTGCCTGTTTACCCCCGCACAGACCCACCATTATAAACACTTTCTAATTGAATCCTAATCGCCATCGAATGACCGCAGCCCAGACTCGCCATCAGGTCATAATTCTTTAATTTGCTGGAAGTGAGACTTGGACCAAAGTATGATTAGGCTGCAGGGCAATTAGTGCTCATAGTCGCGTGCATGATTCATTACAGTGCATTTAGGGGGAAATAAATCTAAAAGTAGGTCTGGATAGAGTCCATCACATAGATTTACTTTACATGCCAGACTTATTACACAGTTATGTAAAGAATAAGAACACTTTAATTGATCTTTAGATTGAAAATGGGGGAAAAAAAATGAATAATTACACAGTGATTATTCATTCATAACAGATACAGGCAGTAGGTTATTTCACTTTCTTCAGCAGGCTATCCAATAACTGAACCATCATTTTGAAATGATGTAACATAAAATAAAGCTTCAAAGATCATTCCACACATGCTGCTAACATTTATATTTATGGTTTGGAACTTGAATTTTTAAGTACTTTTAAATATAAATCTGAAATTGCAAAATGTAATTTGGAAATATCTCCTATATTTTAAAGTTTTATTACTTAAAAAAAATATTAAATATGCATTAAATGGCATCTTGTGTTGTACTGAAGAGACTTACATACATAACCAGAGGAAAAGCAGCAGAATTTGAAAATGTTTGGAAACCTTTGTTGGAGTTTCTTGGACGTCAAAGTGCACAGTCAAATTGAAACTGCTGTGTGTTGTTGAGTGCTGTTGTTGAAATTGTTTTTTTTTTTTTGTTCTTCTTCTTTTGAGGTATTTATTTATTTCGTCTTATCTTTTATTTTCTTTGTTAGATAAGTGAAATACATGAAATGTCATATCTCTCTTTCTTTGAAATTCTGACTAAACATTTCATTGTATAATTTAATTATTAATATTGTTAGTCTGTTTGTATGTGTATATATGTATATATGTCTACATGTAAAATTCAATAAAAATGTTATTTAAAAAAAATGCATTAAATACATGAAATAAACTAAAAGCAGATGAAAGAGGAACCTGTTGGAGCAGCTGCAGTGACATGAGAACATATATATAAATATATTTTTTTTAATGTTGGTTATAGAGTTTTGTAAATTGGGGGATAAAAAGGAGTAATCTGCAAGTTGTGATTGGAGACCACACTGTAAACAATTGCTGTTAATTTACAGCAGGATTTCAATAGTATTAACCTGTTATTGCTAAAAACAGTGCTTTACTGTTAATACAAAAGAAAACTTGTTAAATTACACTCATAGGCCGTTTTTTAACTGAACTATAATGCATTCTTAAAAAACAGCACTTTACTGCTGATCAACTGTCTAAAGTATCATCAGTAACAGTTTCATGCAGTATTGTTTTAATTCTGGGACCTGATCTGCTCATGTGAGGCTTGTACATTGCACATGATTGTAAAATCAGTGAATTAGCTTTATTGTTCTTCACTCACATGTTGTTCTGGTTTCATTCTGTGCTTGTAGCAGCTAGAGACAGACATTTTGGGAAAAGTGTCAACAAGTCT
>CAKAOI010051284.1:0-32558 GCA_916701655.1 Sebastiscus albofasciatus
GAGTTCACGGAGAGCCACACTCCCCCCACAAGTTACACTCACATGATTGTACAATCAGAGTTTCAAGCAGCGGGGCGCCAAGGAACAGCGTGAGTACCCCACTGTGTGCCTATGTTGGAATTAACACGAAAAAGTTTTCATTATGACATCATTCACTGTGGATGCATTGTATTTGACAGGAAACACCAGCGCACTAATGAGCACAGAGAGCTGTCACTGCTGGCCTACCTGAGTCAGCTGCAGTCTCCTGATCCCGGACCAATCAGACCTCTACACACCCTCACCCCGTATCAGGTACATAACAGTCATGATGCTGCACTTGTTTTCTCCATAGAAGTCCCAGTTTTAAACTTGTCTGAAAACTTGAATTGTGCAATTTGTGGTACAGTAAAAAAAAAAAAAACAGTTTTTTGCAATCCTCTCTGATTCATCATCATAATGTTCTCCAATGAAATATAATAGATATTTACAGTAAAAACAGGAGTTTTAGAGGAAATAGTGACATCATGAAAGACGTTATCAACAACAAGCAGGCTATTCTCATATACCGTTCACAGCTATACCTAAGAACAGTAATGCACTGTCTCATTCGTATATATCCCACAAAATCAATTTGTATGTATTCCACGTAATTGTGAACCAGGAAGTATAAAGAACGGCGATCGCCGTGTAGGGAAGGGGTTGGGGTGGATGGGTGGGTCAAAAACACCAGACTTTCGCCCAGTAGACCGACATTCGTGTCCCGTTGAAACCAGAAGTCAGCGTGGATACATTTGTCACGTAACTTACGTACTTAAGATACGCCAATTCCGGTGTTATTTTAACCCAAACCACGATTTTTCCTAAACCTAAATAAGTAGTTTTGTTGCCTAAACCTAACCTAGTTTTTTCCTGTGAAGATGGAAGTTTATTTTGAAAAGACTGGAGTGGAAATTGACGCTGGGACATTCGTAGGAAAACGCACGAAAAATTAGGAATAACTTTTCGTAAGCTATCATATATAACCGTTATATGAGGTTATGTTGCAACATGTGATGTTGAATCATATATTCTGTATCTGCCAGTCCCAGCATTTAAAGAAAGTTTGGCATTTTGGGAAATATGTTTATTTCTTTTACTTGCTGAGGGTTAGATGAAAAGATGGAGGCTCTCATGTCTACTGGAAGCAGGGAAACTTAGCTACCTCTGTCCAAAGTTTTAAAAGAATTCACCTGCCAGTACCTGTAAATTTAACTTGTGTTTAAAAGTACCTAATCTTCTGGCCCCTAGGTGCCCCACACAGCAGTGGCTTTAGGTGTGATCCATTGCAATGTGGAACCCAGTCACATGTTTTATGCTGCCAATGCCAGTCTGGTGGGACTCTGCTGCCTGACGGAGAAAGTCACAAGCAGGGGAGGCCCAGTACTGCTGTCGCAGGCTCCCATCGGCCCATGTGTGGGCTTCGGTACGTATCCTCTCTGGCCTTTTGTACGAATATTCAAATGAATATGTAGTTTGATCCCTTAACTGTGTTTTTTGTTGTTGCTTTTTGTACTTTGGCTTCACCTCCTCATTATTTGGGTTTCAACAGACATATATATAGGCTATGGGTGAACAAATACATATTCAATATATATTCCCTGTTAGACCTCTGATGAACAAACTCCAATAACAAAAATCCAAACAGTTTCTGTGGGGGATATCAGTTCACATTCTCATAAATTCTCATAAAAAAATCATAAAGTGATAAAACAATGTTAGTATGTTTTAACAGGGCCCGACGTCTCGAGAAACCCCAAACAGAACATTAGGGTTAAAGTGATTGCTCTTCGTTGATGTATTGAAATGTCAAAATTTGTGTGTATTGACATACAAATGTGTACATACATTCCAGGTGTGATTCGAGGTATCGACATGGCGCGAGGTCTGTACTTTTTGCTGACGCCTGTGGATCCCTCTATTCTTCGTAAGGTCAACTGTCTCCTCGTGGGGGCAATATCGCTGCCTTCCTGCATCCTCACAACACAGGTCAGGAGACACAATACACTTAAAACAACATTATATGCCTCGCTTTGGCATATAAAGTTACATATAAAGCTTATATTTACCATGATGGTACCTTTTTGTCTTGTGTTTCAGCCTGGGTTTGAAGGAGACATGCCCTATGTTACTACAGACTACAACTTTGATCTCCCTGGTGCAGGAAAGCTGCGAGTCTTCAAGGGGATGACGAGACCCAGTCAAACGGGGAAGCAATGACATTTTCTACACAGCATCGGTTTATTGCCCTTTACCCTTCCTGACTGGTGTCTCACGCCAAACCAGTCAGGGTTGGCCTTTGAATGTACAGAAACTGAGGTTGAGCAGGACAGTTTTTTTATGTCAAGATTCAGGAGGAGATGGCTGCCTTCCTGTTGCTGGACTCAAAACCTTCTACTGTACGTACTCTCGATGGCGCTGTGAAGGAGTTTCTGTCACACGGACAATAATATCACACTTTGTACTTAAAGCTCTTGTTTTGTGTCTATTATTTGTGTAGTTGGCATTCCAAAGCTGCAAGTGAAAACAAAAACCTGCCAGATATTAAAGGAGAAACACCTTTTGCTCAGACGTTGTGGTTTTCTTGCTTCCAAATGCTGTTTTAGACCAATATTGTTATTTGTTTTACAGTCAAATAGTCATAGAGCCTTGTAGATTTCAACCAGGCAACAGTAATTTAACCAGTTTATCACAGTATGCAGTATAGTCTCTCATTCAGACAGTTGTATTATTGGATAAAACACCCACTACCAAGACTTTACATGGTGTTTCGGCTTACATCCAAAATTCAAGTAAAGAACAGGGCAGAGTTAAAGCAGCAGTTGGCAGAAATGGAGCAAAAATGATTGAAAAAAGTTATTTTTATAAAACCGTCACTATATAGTGACATTAATTAATGAGACAGGTAATCTGAAAAACATTGTGCCTCCGGTGCTCCTAATGGCATCTGCAAGATTTCCCAGACCGGAGGAAAACAACCAATCAGAGCCGAGCTGGAGTCTTGCCATCCCTGATCAGCTGTCAATCACTAATGTCTATTTCTCACATCAAATGTTTTCAGAAACATCTTGTAGTGTACTGTTTAGCTGTGAAATGAGAAAGTTTGTGACCCGGCCGCCATGTTGAGATCAGTTCAGGAAATACTAAGCACCGCCCACCAGCCGGAGCAAACTTTCTAATTTTATAGCTAAACAGTACACTAAAAGATGTTTCTGAAAACATTTGAGGCAAGAAATAGGCATTACAGTAACAGAATATTGATTCATATTTGATCATCGCTGCCTAGTTTGATCGGAGTTTGCGAGTGATTGCCTCCATTTAATGAACAGCCAATAGGAATGCTCTCTCTCTGAAATGACCTGTGATTGCCCTAAGTCTCCTGTCGCGGGCTAGATTTTTTAAAGCCTTGAAAACAGAGCCAAGAGAATGTGCAGAAGTTCTCTCAGAACTTGAATTACAATACGCTGAAAGGTTATTATGGAATTTTTGCCAAATGATGTCAAAAACATTCTGCCTACTGAAGCTTTAAGGGGGAATCTTTCACATGACATTTCCTGTGAATCTGAGCCCATTATGTCAGTATTGTCCTTTAATGCCAGTGAAAGGGTTTACAGAAATGGCTCTATTTTTTATTGCTGACTAACTCTGTATTAACTGCTGTACGTCTGATATTGTGTTATTAAAGTGACAACAAACGTGGTCCTGCACTTATAGGTCATTCAATACATTTTGTAATGAGTTTACATTTTCTTATCTAGGCCTTTGTGAGATATAAAAGCTAGAATTGAAGGACTATTTTGGTTCTTGCTGCTCACTAATGGACCTCCAGGGGGCAGCAAATGTACATTGAGATTTTGCTCCAAACAGCGGATGTTCACTCAGAAAAAGTCTCAAGGGCAGTAATAAAAACTGTCAAGACACTGGTATAAAAGGCTGAATAACTTCAATGTTTTGGGTTTAAAAAAAAAGCAAAAAAAAAAAGCATATCAAGACTGATTCAAGAAATCACAAACCTCATCAGAATTGTAACTGTACGTAGACTGACCTTTAAAATGATCTGAGAATGGAAGGAGTGCTCGGTCGTAAATGCACTCACACACAGTGAAGAATTGCTAATTTGTTAAGTGGGCTGTTTTAACACCCCCTCTCTGCCCCCCTCGCTTCTCTTTGTTCGCCGTTCCCCGCCTCTTTATTGTGGGTGGGAGCACACAAACACAACACAGCCACATTTTGGCTGCGTCATTGTTTTGGCTTGGTCAGGTCAGATGTTTTCCCAGCGACCTCATGCAGACCAAAGAGAGATCCCACTGTAGAGGCGAACGCTAGACGGTCAAAGTCAATCAGTGTTTCCCAAAGCCCAAGATGATGTCCTCAAATGTCTTGTTTTGGCCGCAACTCAAAGATATTCAGTTTACTGTCATAGAGCAGTAAAGAAACCAAAAAGTGTTCACATTAACAGCTGGAATCTGGAGAATTTACTTTCACCTCAGCTGTGCTCACACTGTGCTGTCTCTTCCTGTCAAACAAGTGATATGTACCTCACCTCCTCCACTGCTGCAGAGCTCCATCTAACCCTCACTATGAACCCTCAGTCATCAATGTCCTTATGGCTGTTCCTCCATTAAACACCAATCAAGACTGACATTGGCAGAAAGACTCAGAAACTGAGACAGAGATCCATCCTGAAACGAACAGCAGAGACAACAAGAGATTCACTCGTTTTAAAGTAAAACGTTTTTGGTCTGAGATGACATACCACTCAATCCATCTGAGAAGTTAGAGGGAAGTCAGAGACCCCACTCACTGTCATGAGGACTTTCTAGTCGGTTGGTTATTTTGCCCGGCCTGGCTCTCTGTCCCCGTCCTCAGCTCCTGCTCACTTCCTCAGGCCATGCACTCTCCTCTCCCTCCCCAGACCTGCTATCCTCGGACCATCCATCAGATGCCCTCACACTCTTTTGCCAGTCCTGGTCACCTGACATCCCCTCCCACATCTGTTCCCTCTTTCCTCATCACACCTGCAGTTCGTAACCAGCCCTTCTCCACACACTCCTTGCCAGTTCGTCCCAGTTACAACGTGCTTCTTGAGTCTGAGCTTTCTAGTATCTGCCTCGTTGGATTTGTTTGCCTGTTTGGAATGGCCTCCCAGTTTGACCCTTTCCTGCCTCATGACTTCTGTACCTCCCAGTAACACTATATATACCTTCATTAAACCACTGAATTTATCCTGTCTGCCTGCCTGCTTTGTCTGTGTTTGGGTCCAATCCGCTTTTCCTGAGTCATGACATATCATGCTCATTTTCAGGTTCATACTTGTATTTTGTGTTTCTACTAGAACATGTTTACATGCTGTAATGTTAAAAAAAACAACAACTTTATTTTCGTCATACTGTCTGTCTGAATATATCTGTATTTACCCTCTGCCTCAAACGCTCCGTTTTAGTGCATTTCAACGGAATTGCAACAGAATTGCAAAGGAATTGCAACGGAATTGCGTTGCTAGGCAACAGCTTGGGTCCATGTTTACTTCCTGTCAGCTGATGTTATTTACATACACTGCAACAGGAAATAAACTGGGACACATTTAGAACGTTTACGTTTAAAACCGTGTAATGGTCTAAATATCGGCTATTTGTGACATCACAAATGGGCAGAAATCTAACGGCTTGTTTCAAACGCACAATTTCTGAATACGGGCTGTGTGTGTTTCTCCGTCTATTGATCGTTTTGACAGTTTAACAGTATTTTTACATCACTTAAATCTGCTTTATAATATAAAAGACATGAAATCTCACTTTTTACAATATGGGACCTTTAATCTATATTAATACATCATAATGTATTTGTTTATTATATTATGTTTTATTAATCTGAATAACTAACGTTATCAAATAATTGTAGTGGAACAGAAGTATAAAGTAATAGAAAATGGAAATATTCAAGTTAAGTATATATATATATATATTATGTATATAGAATCAGAATCAGAATCAGAATCGTGTTCATTGCCAGGTGTAAGAGGTATACACTAGGAATTTGCTTTGGTTTTGTTGGTGCAAGTTAAACAGTATCATAATTAAAGAATAGATAAAAATGTTAGAATAAAATAAGAATAAAAAAATTATATATATATATATATTTTAACACATCAAAATGTATTTGTTCATTATATTATGTATTATTAATATGAATAACTAACGTTATCAAATAATTATAGTGGAATAGAAGTATAAAGTAATAGGAAATGGAAATATTCAAGTAAAGTAGAAATACCTCAAAGTTGTTCTTGACTCTTGTCAATGTACTTAGTTACTTTCCAGCACTGAAGAATGATATGTCATTTTGGCTAATATGTTCTCTTTTTGACTATTTTCAGATATAACTTGGTTGACAGACATCTTTGGGATAAAATCAGTGATAAAGTGAATGGACTCTGGTGTGTGTGTGTGTGTGTGTGTGTGTGTGTGTGTGTGTGTGTGTGTGTGTGTGTGTGTGCGTGCTGTAGAGAGGACGTGTTGTGTTGCGTCTCTCTGGCGCCTCCAGAGGCCACATTGCGCCACTGGAGAGAGAGAGAGAAACTGCATATCGAGTCTTTTGTGGATCCAGGTTGCCTGAATGAATGGAGAGCCGATGGTTGATCAGAGAGGACGACGAGGCGAAGCAGCGGACGAAAACGTGTCCAACTTCAACAACACGTCGTGTAAAGTTGACAGAAGGAAGTCCATCCATGGATCTGCTTCTTTAAAGACCCAGAAGAAGGTTTTTTTCTCCTCGTATTCCCATTATTCTTACACCGACCGAGCTTCACTTCACCAACAGACACCGGAGGACGTCGAGGAGATTTCTTTTTCACATGTGTGCAGCTAGTAGCAACAGGTTATATTTACAGCTTAGCAACTCACAACTTGCAGCTGTACCTTATTAGACCTGTGTTAACTTTTTCAGTGGATGCTTTTTTTGCCACTCTCTTTTTCCACCGTGCATTCACCGAGATGTGAGTTGCAGCTTTGTGTTCGCCACCGACCACAGATCTGAACCGGGCAGAGGAGGAGGAGGGCGACCACAGACAGAAATGGGGAGCAAATGAGAATAATGTCATAAGAGAGAGAGAAGGCTGCTAATTAAACATCTCTGGGTGATTAGCATTGAGACAGACAGACAGACAGAGAGACACACAGACAGACCTGAGAGAAGCTGGTGTTGGTGTTGCTGCAGGGGATTTTTTTTGTTCCAAGAAGGACTTGCATGCATAGATGGTGCCAAACAAGTGGATCATGAATTCAGTTCTGCATAAATCACCACCAAGGAGCTGGCTCGGTCTCAGATTACGACTCAGTAAGTAAAACAAAAAAAAAATCATGATTATTGATCACACCTTTCCATATTAATTCCAAGCTGTTGGATAAGTCAGCATGTTGAAATGAGTCACCTGAATGCTTCACCTTCTGTACTTCACTCTGTGCACTTCAAGTAGTCAGATAGGAAGGGGGATGTCTTTTTTGTTTTTTTTTAAACAATATTTTGTATTGAATTGTACATATAAACATATATAAACATACAGACAGACTCACAATATTAATAATTAAATTATACAATGCAATGTTTAGTCAGAATTGCCACAGTAATCAAAGAAAGAGAGAGGTGGATGTCTTTGATCCTCATGCAGCAGATCTTTGTTTAATGTTAAATCCCCCCCCCATCTCCATCCCCATCATCAAAGTTAATGGCTGGATTTGGCAAGTGACCTGAGCAATTATCCCAGCTGGAGGCATTGGGTGTTTTAGTCAGAGGACAGTACACTCTGATCTGAAGTTCCTCTCATGATGATGAAGGGTTTTGCTGCAGCACTCAGATGATAGATATTAGCTCTTGTAAATCTCAAACCAACACTATTTATTGTATCCCCCCCTCCAGGCTTGCCATCTGTGCTTTTCTTTCTCTCTTTCCCAGCTCATAATTCACATCAAAGTGAATTTTTGTAATATTTAGACTTTCCTAGTGCTGCAACTATCAATTATTTTCCCCAAGTAGGCGTGTTTTTAAAAAGTTTGTTTTGTCCAAAAACCCTAAAGAGGATGGGTTTACAATAGATAGATAGATAGATAGATAGATAGATAGTAACTTTATTGATCCCGAGGAAAGTTTAAGTTTCCAGCATCACAGTTCCATAGTGCAAAACATGTTAGTAAAAAAAAGTTAGTAGTGCAAAGTACAAAAAAAATATACCAGGTATAAAAATACAAGGAGATGAAGAAAACTGTTAAAACTGAATATAGTGCAGGGTAACAGCTGTGATACAGGACTATTAAAAAAGTGAATATAGTGCAGAAGAGACTGTTAAGAATGAGTATAGTGCAGGATAACTTCAGTAGCACTGTATGCATTATTATCTGTTAGGACAGAAGACTATTATAACTAATACATCTTCACCTTCAAGTTGGAACCTGTGAATTTTTGTCACTTTTTGTTTTAAAAAAATGACCTAAAAGATGTGCAAATGCTGATGATGATGTTGTTGTTGCAGATTAATAATCTTCAAGTCCTCAATTCTCTTTCAGCTCTACCCCCAGCAAACTCAAGTTTTTAGCTCTTTGTAGCTCTTCACATGTGTGATGTATGCGTCGCTGGCAGTTCATGGGTTCATACAGTAAGCATGGAGTTAAAGTTTAGCAACCTTAATTGGTTGAGTCTGGAACCCTTCAGTGTTCCAGGCCACCGGAGTCTTAAGCCTGTCTTAAACACACTAGTCTAATCTGGGACCAGATGTCTTGTCTGGTCTCCGTCCACCACCGAAAAAACAAAAACACAGACTACAAACCTCAGCTCTTTCTCTTTTGATGAACTATTAGGATGTTAAAGTGTCGGTCGTCATAAAAGAGGACATCTGTAGAAAGGCTATGTGAGGCTCTGGCTTAAATTAGTGATTTTATGAATGTGGTTTGGTTAGTTTAGCTCATAGCCCAACACTTTATTTGATGCTGTTTTTGTTGGAATATTTCTGGTTTCATCTATTGTTGCTGGTTAATGCCACTGTCAAGTTGTCAGTTTTGCCACCAGGTCCATTCAGTAGCTGTTTCTGGAGCTTTCGATCATATCACACGAGCTTCATCAGCAGATGGAGTTTGCCCCGCTGCTAGCATGGAATTGTAGATGTTTTTTAGTGCTCAAGGAGATCTCGTCCATGTTGGCTTTAAAGCTGAGGTTCAAAGTTTACTCTTGACCTTGGAAACAGCAGTTAAGAAAAAGTCTCACGGCAAGACCCATTTAGCAGCTGTTTGGAGCTTTTAATCGGATCACATGATCTTCCTCAGCATATAACCAAGTTTACCAAGTTGAGAAAATGATCTCACCACCACAAGGTCCATTTAGTAGCTGCTCTGGCATGAGCTTCATCAGCTGATAAAGTTTGCCAGAAAGTGCACAGAAAAAAATGGACATGTTAACATCTATAATTTCTTGACACCTGGACAAAATCCCATCTGCTGATGAAGGTCATGCTTTATATTGGAAAGCTCCAGAACAGCTACTACTCCTACTAAGTTGACCTTGTGGTGAGACAGAATTTTGGAGGTTTAAATGTGAAAAAGCTGAAGAGCTCTGACGGAACAATTGGAGTGTTTAGTCTCACCGCTTCAACGTTCGAGCCTGACTAGACTGGTGTAATCTGGGTGCATGCCATGTTTGCGTGTGATTTTCGCCTGGCTCGTGGCTTGTTAAAGTTCAAACTTCCTTCTTCAAACTGTCTCTCCATTGTCCCCGGCAGTAATTTCCTTTCTCTTTTCCACTCTTTGCATTTCTGCCTTTTCCTGATGGCGCTCCGGGGTCACAGTTTTTTTGCTCTGCTTTTTTGTTTTTCTCTTCTCCCTTTCTCTCCAACTGCTCAGGAATAATTATCCCAGCTTCATGTGCAACGTTTGCAACTCGTCTTAATATGTTTTGCACGACGACCTTTACTGTTTTTATGGAGGCCCTGTGCTGCGTTTGATGTCTCAAACACGGCAGGGTCTGTAATAACTTTCTCATGTCTCTAGTGGTCATTTTGTTCTCTTCGTTTTAATAAATTGCTGAGAGACTGCAGGTTGCACCACAGTAAATACTGGTCTACCTTGCAATGCAGCTTGTTTTTTTCTCTCTGGCTGAATGTGATATGTGTTAATGGGAAAACAAATCAAGCACTGATGCAATGACTCTCTGATCCCCTTCCTTGGGTCTGACAGATAATTTCCTTCCTTGCATCTCTTCATTTCTGTACTGCACTTCCTGTATGTGGATTTCACTACAGCAGGGAGTACAAAAGGTCATGTCCTTTTCATTTCATCTACAACCACCAGACACACCATATCTGTCCATTTTGAGTATTGAAACTTGTTATTTGAACACTGTTGTTCTACGTCCATGTTACCTTCTAGTCCACTATCTTTTAGTCCTTAATGTATTTTTTGATTTGATTTTAAATTAGTCTTTACAAAAACGTAAGCATAATGCCCGTGTTGTAGTACCTAGTACTAGGGCTGTGTATTGACAAGAATCTGGCGATACGTATCATGATACACGATAACACGACAATATTACGATTCAGTATATTGCAATACATTAAGTAAGGCGATATATTGCGATTTCTTAACTCTAATTTTAGAAATTAGTCATTGTATGATGAACACACCACCATATGCATAAAATCTGAGTTAAAAATGTTGACTTTTTTTATGCAATCAGAACAGTGGAATCTGCATTTGCATTTATCACAGTCCCTGTGACATCCAACATCATAGCACTACTTTGAGAGGGTGCATCTTTTTGCAAATGAAATAAAGTATTGACTGAGTTAATCTGTGCATGTAAACTATTAATTAAAAATCAATAGTATTTATAAGAATCGATACAGTATCGCAAAACATATTTGATATTTGCGATATTTGATATTTTCGATATTTTCTTACACCTCTATCTAGTACTATACTGGAGAGTAAAATAGGACTGAAACAGTCAATTATTCACCAACAATTTCTTTCTTTATTATTGACTAATTGTTTATGACATAAAAGTGAATGTGAAGATTTGATGATCTCCTTTGTTTTTCTAAAGTAGTGAACAGAATAGTATTTTTTTTTTTTACCATTTTATCATAATTTATAGACCAAACAATTAAAGGGATAGTTTTGGTGTTTCTCAGTGGGGTTGTGTGAGGTACTTATCCATAGTCGGTGTGTGACCTACAGTAGATGGCGGTTGGAGAAGCAGACAGGAGTTACCGCATGAAAGCAAAGCAATGTACTGATGTGGACGAGGCCGACAGCAAAATGTATTTTAGACACCTAAAAGAAAAGCTCATCTAAAAAAACAAAAAAACAATATCAGTTTAAACGTACGCTATATTTAGAATATTTTCACTGCTTTACCTTTCTGTCAGACAGCCCTTTCCGACGGGGAACTGAAGCCATATCCATCTATGCTCTATTCCTGTCTGCTTCTCCAAACTGGGGGCGTGCCGACCGCCATCTACTGTAGGTAATACACTGACTATGGAGAAGTACCTCATACAACCCCACTTAAAAACACCCAAACTATCTCTTTAATGGATTAATTGAGAATTCAACAACTACATTTCTCATGGGTCCAAAGGCGTTCTGTCAACTGCATGAGAGGTGTTGTTGTTGAATTCTGTTAAGACAAAATAAGATTGTGAAAATGTGATGTTTTAATCCAAGGCCCAAATAATTCCTTAATTAATTCCTTTTTAAATTCACCAAATCTAGCAAATATATAAGGTTTTGCTGATTTCATCAGTGCAGTATTGGCACAATATTTGTCAAGCTATAGACAAAATAAACGCATATCCCAAAATGTCGAACTATTCCTTTTAATACGGCTTTGGCTCACTAGTATCCCATACACAGATATATAACAGGTGTTGTGGCCTTCTACATGTCACTATAATATCTGTTTTGCAGTTTTTAGTCACAGATGAAGTCATTGTCATAAAACGTGCTCACAGCTGGAGGCTGGTTTTCCCCCCTTCTCCCACGTATCTTTTCCCATCATCCCTTTCTCTCGCACAAAGGACACTTGGAAATGGCTGACAGCATACAGAAGCCCAGACTATTCTACTACTCTTAACTTTTCGTCTCTTATTACCCTCATTTGCATCACTTTGTATAGCTGTTATTCTAAATTTTTTTTGTGGGACGTTGCTTCACAGCGGTAGACATGTTTCATGGGTTCAAATTTCATATGTTGCACTGCTTTTTTTTTTTTTTGCCCTGAGGGCTATTAGCCTGTTCTCTGTCCTCGTCCTACTCTGCTGTTTTGCATCATCGGACAGAGAACAAACTGTCGGGCTCTGCTTTGCATTTTCATTTAGTTTGCGTACAGAATCACTTTAACCTTGTACAGGCTTACACTGTACAGTATATTTGGTCATTGGTCAATGTTTATCTTTCCATTTTTTTGGATCAAAGTCTAACTGATATGATCACATTGACTGTCTTTGTCTTTGTGTTGTAAATAGACCAACAGTGAGCTGCTCCTCTTCATACTGTGCAGCAGATAATTAGAGGGGCTATGTTAGGGGTCACACACCTTCTTTAACTTAAGAAACACAACGGCAAATGTTTATCTCTGAATGCGTTCTTCACTCTTAACCTCCACCCTGGCTAAATGGCTGTTTATGCGTAATGCAGCCCTCCACATGACAATAACTGTACTTTTAGGGAATAAGTGTTTTTGATTCCTGTTGACTCTCTTATTGGCCTCTCCACGGCAGCCCCCACTGCAATTTTAACCAGATTGTTTCAATTATGGGATTATTCATATCAACAAGCTGAAGAGTGGTTGTTTGTCCCTGCTGGTTTAAGGATGGACAGTTAAATTACATGATGCCTCTCATAGTAATTTACTTGGTGGGGATGGTCCTGAACACCCTCCTCTTGCAGCAAGTTTCTGATGGTTGATGTATCAGTGTTTATGTTATCAATAAAATAAAATATTAGAATATAATCTGTTGATTAAAATGGTAAAAATCCACCTGCTTTATTTGAGGTTGTATTTTAAATTTAGGTACCCAATCCCTTCTTGGATTTAGCTGTGGGAAATCTTGCTGGTTGTAGCGTGCCATTAAGCAGCTTTTATACAGTGTCAGTCAGTCCACCACTTTGTTCAGACTGAAATATGTCAACATGTGGAGAGATTTTCATGATATTTGGTACACATATTCATGTCTCCCCCTCAGGATAAACTGTAATAACTTCGGGGATTACTTCATTTTCATCTACCTCCATCATCTGGTCAAAATTTCGAATTTCGTCCAAAGTTAATGCGATGATAACGCAGTAACGCAACTTGCGATTTTTAGGTAGTAGCAGGCTATATTTTAGAGCTCATTTTCATATGAAACCTAAGGAATCCATTGTTCCAACCATGTCATACTAGCTTGTCGCGAAGGAGGCTAAATAACGCTTCCAAACCTACGCTAAATTTTGACGAGGAAAAATTGGCATGGCCATTTTATACCTCATATACCTCATCAGCTAGCCATTATTTTCATTATGGATTCATCTTTTCACAGTCAGAATATCCTGAAGCCCAAGGAGACATCTTCAAATGTCTTGTTTTGTTTGACCAACAGTGCAAAACTCAGCCAAAAATAGCAAATCGTCACATTGGAGAAGCGTTAGCGTACTTATTTCTTTTGGTATTTTTGCTTGAAAAGTGTCTTTAAATGAATGAGATTAACAAAATAGATGCAGATACATTTTGTGTCGACCATTTAATCGTTTCAGCTTCACATTGACCTGCTAAACGTTAGCATGTTAACATTGTCGTTGTGTTATGAGCATGCTGACGTTAGCATTTAGCTCAAAACAAAGTGCAGCCTCACAGAGCTGCTAGCATGGCTGTAGACTCTTACTGCGCGTTCCACAGAAATTACCAAAGAAATGGCCTGTGTTGAACTATAAAATATTATAAATGTAATAAGCATTTTCAGTCGAAACTGGCGGCAGTGGCTGTTAAAAGAACGGCGGAGCTTCGCCTCTTGCTCCTATACTCTTTCCCCATACTACCATACTGTTTAGTAGGACAGAAAAAGATATGATATGGCCCAATACATAGTATGTCAAATGCAGAATGCCAAAAATACCAGGATACTGCATCCGGTTGCATTTTGCAGTATGCAGGCCAGCATGCTTTTCTGGCTATTCCACAATCCTCTGCGCAGTGGACATATGAGCAAGAGGGTCACAGTTAAAGACACAATGTTATGACAAAGTAGTATTTGCCAATTGCATGCATACTGCATGCAACAGTACGTACTTTGTAAGGGGTATGTATTAAAAGTAAAAAGAAAATGTATGCGATTTGGAACGTAGCTTCTGTGTTGTTAGCAGCAAGATGGTAGTTCTGTAGATGAATAGATGATGAGGCACAGGCTGTACTTATTGCTCTCTGTATCTAAGATGGAGATACAAACAGTCTGGGCTGGAAGAGTGTCTCTTTGATGGAACTGAAATGCATCTTTTGCAATATTCTCTTTCACACCAAGAAGTCTTAAACTTCTTCCTAGTTTTGGTTTCGCCAGTGAAGGGTTAACCTCAGCTCGTTTGATGGGCCACCTTGCTAAATATAACCCCAAACCTCCTCCACATGGGCACGCACAAGCCTTCAACTACACTCCCTCTGTCAACACTCTTGGCTCACACACTTTTTTCTCCCCCACAGAGCGCGCACGCACGCACACGCACACACACACACACACACACACACACACACACACACACACACACACACACACACACTCCAACAGGCTCATTTACAGTCTTGTCGTACTGCACCAGCTCACACACTCATTTCTCTACACACCATTAATACTTTAGTGAGTGTGTGATTCTACTGAGAAGCCAGTTCATTCAGACTCGGCACACGACTGCATGCCATTTCTGTCTGACACTAAAACAAATTACAGGTAGTTCAGCCAACTTGCTTGTTTTTGTTCTAGTGATGCCCAGCATAGGAAATAATCTGTAATAAAAAAAACTCCATATTTCAGTTCAAATATTTTAGGTGTGTTTACTGGCAAACCTTCGGGAAATATGTTCATTCACTTTCTTGCCAAGCGTTAGATGACAAGTTTGATACTACTGTCCAGCCGTGCTAGATGTTTCCCTCACTTCCAGTCTTTATGCTAAGCTAAGCTAACAGTCTTCTGGCTGTAGCTTCATCTTTAACAGACAGAAATGAGAGTGGTGTCAATCTTCTCATCAAACTGTCTGCATAATAAGTGAATATGTGTATTTCCCAAAATGTCGAACTATTTCTTTAATGTCTTGGAGCCTTTTTGTAAGATAATAATACTGACTACATACTGAGCAGCTGCTCCCATCATCTTTATAGCACTAAAAGACGCTGCCACAGTGAATGTGTATCTGAGCCAGTGTCATTACCCGGTGTCAGTAGAAAAGAGGTTAAGGGCTGGGCTTGTGTTCAGGGTTGTACTGCTGAGAGATGCATGCTTGAAATCTGGTACTGAGATGATGTTTGCCCTAAGCTGCTGGATGCCACATTTGGAAAAAGTTAACACTATGTTATCTGATCTGAGTTATCTAAGCCAAAAGCAGCTGTGCATGATGCTAAATCTTCAGTTTTTTTCTTTGGTTTTTAGGGGGATAAGAATGTCCCTGTGATTAGAAACGATTTGTAACACCTATACATTTAAAAGGGGGCTCCACCGATTTGACACATGGATTTCAGTTTAGTCTTCATGAGGAGTACTACTTGTATATATAGTTCCATTAGGTTTTGGGATTATTGCAAAAAAATAAGCTCAGTGGCAAACAAACGCTTTTGATACTTACACGTTTTGTTCTGTACAATAATCTCCAGAAATGAACATCACTTTTATGATTTTTGAAGTGTGAATGCGCTCGCCACAAGTAAAAAGCTAACGTTACTCTATAACAGAACTACAACACGGTCACATGAGTTCGAGTATACACAACAAGGCTGTAAAGGCAGACGAGTCGGTGTGATGACCTTTAGTAGTATCATCATATCTTCCTGGGGGCTTGGTTTGAACCATGAGGGTGTTTATTTAGGATGCAGGGAGGGTCTAATTAAAAGCTCGAATTGCATTATGGGAAATGTAGGATCCCGTGTTTTTGGAGCTTGACCCATTCTAGGGAGTGGAAATCAGCTGTTTTTGATTTTGACCATTCTTTACTCTTAATCTGTCTCTCACAAGGCCCCCGACTTTATGGAAGTACTCTACTGAATCTCTGGATTGGCCCTTTTAAAGTGGCAGTAGGCAGTATATTTTTGGCATCATTGGGCAAAGATTCCATAATAACCTTTCAGCATGTTGTAATTCAAATGTTCTGAGAGATAACTAGACTTCTGCACCTCCTCATGGCTCTGTTTTCAGGCTTTATAATAATCTAGAACTTGACGGGAGACTTTGGCCAATCACAGGTCATTTCAGAGAGAGAGAGCGTTCCTATTGGCTGTGCTCCGGTCATGTGACTGGTTCTTGGCGTTCCTTCAAGAGATTTCAACATGGCTGCCGGGGTCACAAACTTTCTCATTTTACAGCTAAACAGTACACTACAAGATGATTCTGAAAACATTTGAGGCGGGAAATAGGCATTAACGTAACATAATATTGATTCATATTTGATCAGCTCTGCAAAGTTTGACAGTTTGGTCGGAGTTCGCGAGTGATTGACAGCCGGCTCTCATAGACGGCAGATGGATAGCAGACCTCAGATCAGCTCTGACTGCTTGTTTTCCTCCAGTCTGTGAAATCCTCCAGATGCCGTTAGGAGCACTGGAGGACACTGGAGGACACAGAGGCACATGATTTTTTTCCAGGTTACCTGTTTCATGTACTACTGTCAGGATATAGCGACTGTTTTATAAAAATAAAATTTAATCAGATTTGCTCCAGTCTCGTCTACTTCAGCTTTGAGAGGGGAGCAAATATTCAAACTTGACAGGTATTCAAAACTCTGCAATATAAGTATTGGTGGTGGGAAATGTAGATTCACGAACATCCTCCTGGTTGTGATTATCAGAATTTTGATCTCTAACAGATGACTGTACCTAAACCATGTCAGAAAAGGCACCCTGGGCCAGCAGCACACAGCTGCCAGATATGAGTTGGTGTTTTTATTGTAAAGAGTCCATTCCTAATAAGATTCTTTTTCATAAGCTGAATATTTTTAGTGTGAGATCAGATCAAAATGAATGTCAGTGCTATGACGGAGGCAGGTACTTTCTGGCCTTCCCTTTTTTATTAAAAGGTCTTGTGATGGATGATGATGAAAGCGAGGCTGTCTAATACCTCCTCTGCTTCCCTCTTTGTTTCTGCAGTAGGTGGAAATTGGCCCTTGTGTTTGCAGCCCAGTTCTCATGCTGCACGACTGCTCTCTTCATTAAAAGGGAAGCCGCGTGCTCAAAGCTGCTTCAGATTATTACCATATGTCTGCAAAGCCCAGAGCTGAGCAGCAAACCGGCTCCCATCCTACCCTCTAATTTCTTATCCCAAAATTGGACATGTGGGTCGTTGTGTGTGACAACGTCCCTCCCTTCCCCCGGCCGGTGCAGCACATTCTCACAGTATTTCTTCTCCCTTTTTAGATGCATAATAGCAGTGCATCAGCCTTTTAAGCAACACTGGGGAAAATATTATGCCTCCACTTGAGATATCTAACTGCGTGTTGTTTTAACCCCTTTTTCAAAGATATTAGAGAGAAGTGGAAACGCTTTGTCTCAGTTATAGCAAGAATCCGCTATTTTTCATCTTCAAGAGGCCAATGCGTGCATTGTACCTCCACAGAAATAACTGAGCCCAGTCACCACAGAGCTGGTGCATTCATAAAAGGGAATAAATCTTTCAGGAGACATAAAGGGCGCGGGCACTAATTAATGCAGAAAAATGTCAGCCTTTTACGGGTTTGCGCAAAACATAAAGCAAGTCCATTCTGGATGTAGGAGGAGGTTTAAAAGAGATCTTTGTGTCACCCAGTCCAAAAGCCATTGGCCCAGATTTCCCATCCCAGCATGCAACTCACCTCTGCATGAATACAACACTTGTCTGATGGAGTGGGCAGAAAGCCCCCCTATCGCCAGGAGATCCTACACAGGGCTTTAACATGAGCAGCTTGCCTCACACTCACAGTTTTGTACAGTTTGAGGAACTTTGCCATGGATAAAGTAGAGGCTCAGGGAAGGCAACATCAGAGGACATTTTACTTGCTGGTGGAGATAAGTTTGCAACACCTTTTAGCAGTTGGGCGTCTGTAATTTAGCTCTCTTAAATGGATTAGAAAAGGGCAGCATTTGGTGCTTGGCTTTCAAGTGGATGATTAGTGGAGAAACATCTACAGAATCAACAGGAAGAGGCATTTGGCATTAATGTGGAGAGACGCGAATTAGAAAGAAGAGGGCTTAGTTATATCACCTGTTACCTACTTAAAAACTTGACTGTTAAAGCTTGGATGGCAGCAGTAAAGCTTCTTCCAGGTTTAGAATCAATAATATGGTCCCCCGGAGATGTAATGGATTGTACTTGAGGGGAGTCTGTTTGAGCGCTTGGACCGGCCTTGAAGCAGAATCAGACTTGGGCAGGAGCTTCAAAGCAAAGTGTTTTGTGGCTCATAGCTGGATGAGGTAATTGTGCAGGTGGGGATGAACATGAACATATTGGCAGTTGGCAGAGTTTAAAGTTCGTCTGGCGAGTTTTATATTCTAAAGATGGTTGATGAGAAGGGTGTATTGATTGTCTGCAGAAGTTCTTATGTTTTTTTTTTGGGGGGGGGTCGAAGGCTGGTTAGACACTGTGGGATGAGTTAAGCTTTTGGGTAATGACTTAAACAGTTAAGAGTATATATTAATTACCATATAGCTGGTTGAAGAACTCATAATGTTCCTGTACTGGAAGAAACGTGGAGCATATGAGCTCGAGGCAATGCCTCCTTCTCTCACTCAAATGGGAATAGAGCGCTACTCCTGGTCCTCATCCCTGGACGTCATCCATGATCTGTGTGGTAAGCTGGGGTACTTCTGGGAGGATCACCTGACTGAGTGGTAGATATGTGTTTTGTGTGTGTGTTTTCTCACAATGAAACAGGAGGCTTGGCAGTGGATTGGATTGCATTTGTCTAGCCTTTTTATTTTGGTTATTAGCCACTGTTTGATTTTAAATTGTAATGGTAAAATCTACAGGTAAATGAAATATATTAAAATGTACATGACAGTTTTTTTTCTGAATTACCAAGTAGGATAGTTTTATTGATGTAAAATTCGGTATATATATCAGATAGTATGTCATGCTGGAATTTCCACCTTTTAGAATTTTTTCTGTAATTTAGAAATAGTTTGTTTTAGGGATGCACCGACACCGGATTGCATATCGGGCCGATACTGACTCAAATAGCTGGATTGGACATCGGTGACAATGGGGCTGATCTATTCATTTTAATTCTGTGTTTATATAGTATATACATTTTAGACTGGAATTTTGTATTCCTGTTTAAGTTTTGACCAATCTGTTGCTGCGTTTACACTTGAAAGGTTATTTTGAAGATTTTTTACCAAGTTGCTGTGTCATGATTTATTACTTTAATAATAAATAACAATTCAGTAAATGTATATCTATGTATTTATTTGTTACATTTTGTTGTACAAAGTTATGAAAGTGATGTTTAAGTCAAGCTTGATGTTGCCTTTCACATAAAAGAATGATCCCAGTCACTTCCACACAGTGAGGCATGCAGCTCTTTAATTAAACACTGGTATCGGATCAGTACTCGGTATCGGCCGATACCCAAAGCCCAGGTATCGCTATACGGACTGAAAAAGTTGGATCGGTGCATCCCTAGTTCATTTATCTTCAGAACATACTTTTACATTTAAAGTACTCAAGAGAGTACCCACGTCCTTATGAGAGCCATGAACGTTGATTTGACTGACCTGACTTTTCCACTATTGGTTGACATTTTTGGCTTTTAGTGAAAT
The DNA here is from genome assembly GCA_916701655.1 of Sebastiscus albofasciatus. NCBI lineage: Eukaryota > Metazoa > Chordata > Actinopteri > Perciformes > Sebastidae > Sebastiscus > Sebastiscus albofasciatus. Next base: position 20,026 of record CAKAOI010051284.1, read on the forward strand.
GTCAAGACTATTAGATTGGATGGATTGCCATGAAATTTGGGTACAGAAATTCATGTTCTTCTTCTCAGGATAAATTGTAATAACTTTGGTGAGCCTCTGACTTTTCATCTAGTGCCTTCATCAAGTCAAAACTTCAGTTTGTCCAATACTTTGGTTTATCACCAAATACCTGCAAGACTAATGGCATTCCCATCATCCTCTGCTGTACCAAGATACCTGCTAAACATTAGCATTGTCATACTGATGTTAGCATTTAGCTCAAAGCACTGCTGTGCCTGAGTACAGTCACACGGAGCTGCCAGCATGACCTTAGACTCTTGTTTTCATGGTTGGGAGAGAGCAACAAGCTACAAACATGGTTCAGTTTGACCTCCGATATCATGTTTGAAATCTCTCTAGTGATAACATTATCATTCCATTATTCAGCATAACGGAAAAAGAAATGGAAACCTTGTGTGTAGTTCAGACCTGGCTGCTCCACTAAGTCTCATCCTTATTCATCTCACATGATGCGGGACATGGATCAGACACAACTTCACATTGTTATATGTTATTTTTCTGCAAACAGATGATCTAGTTCGCTTGCGCTTTTGAAGCTAAGGATTTAAGCAACATCATGGAAAGGTTTTTTCTTTTTTCCATTGCTCTGTTCTTCCGTGGAAAGCACTCAGTGAACCTGGCATGAAGACAGCCTCACATGAGAGAGACGAGAGGGAAAGAGCGGATGAGACCAGCTCCACAGATGAAATATTTACCACCGAAGAAGTGCATAGCTGAACTGAAATGCTTCCCTGTCTCCTCTCAGTGCTTTTTTTTTGACGTGGCACAGGGGCACTTGCTTTCCGCTGTGCCGCCCGATTTATGCCATTAGTGAAGGGGAAGTGATAACACAGGGCTGGGGAGGAATGTTCCTCATCCTCTCCTCTCTGCCAGCCAGCCTCCTGGAAATCCGGCTACTTTCTGGTCAGCTTAAGGACGGTGCCTGCTGAGGCAGACCTGTTTGGCACCGACCGAAAAGAGGAATGCCACAGAGGGAACAGTGAGGCTTTGATCCTTACCTTTTCACCATCTCTGTAATTAAGCCCCGAGCTTCTACTGAAAACATTTCCCATCTCTGTTGAGGGCACTCGAACCCTGGAGCTTCTCAGCTCAAAGATACTTCTCCTTAGTCCAAAACACAACAGAGTCAGTCCTCAGAATCAGTCCCAAAACTCACTTCTCTTGCCTTATTGTAAGAGTCTTGTAAAACGGTAAAACTGCAGGTAAAAAATTTAAATTTGTAGTCACTTCCTTTAGTGCTATGCATGGGCAATATGTGTATCACGATACAGTTTGATACACGTGTATCAAAGCTGAATACTTTGGGGGTTTGGGCTGTTGGTCGGACAAAATAGCGACACATTATGTGAATTATGGGTTCACCATATGCTACAGGTGTCTTCCCTTGTTTTAGAGCTTTTCGAGAAATAAATCATATGGGAACACAACCTGTCACACCTTAATTGGGATTATGTGATCATACCTCTGCCTTCCACTACTAAGTGACGGGAGGACTATCTGTAGAAGTGGCCTTGGATAGCTGTAACTAACAAAGTTAGCTTGCATTAACTAAAATTTCTTAAGCTTGTTTTAACCACAGACCTTATTTCAAGCAACTTACTTAAAATCCATTGACTTCGAGACTCATTCCACTACTCTATAAGAGCTCACCAACAACGACAAGTGTGCGTATTGCATTGTGCTTTGTTCTTAATGAAGGTGTAGAATTAAAGCAGGAGACTGGATGTGGACTGGTTGTAGGTCGATTTTTTTTTTTTTTGTAGGTGACTGCTCTTAAAAGCACACGAGGAAAGCTTTTGTTGAACTGTCCGTCATGGACAAAATGAGGTTGTTTGGCGAGTCCTTGATTTAACCAGTCCAAATGATCCCCAGTGTACAAGCACACACTGGCATTCCTCAGGTCGTACTCAGCCACGGGTTCCAGTAACTGCAAAACATGCTTCAATTTTTCTGGGAATTTAGCACTAATATAAAGCCCATAAAAAGAATAGTCCGACACAAAAGGTTACGTTATTATATAATAATCAGCTTGACCAATTACTGTACTTTTTTGGCATTAATGCCCTTAAAAATTCAAGATATGCAGTAATCCCCCTCGTGACCCCTCTTAAATATGGTGACAGGGTATTGAGTTCTGCCTTAATGTAACAGTCATGTAGATGGCAGATATGCACGGAGAGACTTGGGGAAAGCTGTATTTTTTTTTTACACTAAATAATTCCAAAATGAGTCAGCAGAATAAATTGGTTATTATTTGTTTTCGTCCAATCTTGTCAATTTGAAATAGTTGACTGCTCCTCCACCCCTCTCTGGAACAGTTTACACTTGTTGTTCTGTGGTTTTCAGTTTTATACATGGGGACCTCGGGTTAGCTCAGATGTGGTGGAGGAGGGTGAAAGATGCAGGGAGGGGGTAGGAGAGTGTGTGATGCACATGTGTGTGATTTAACCACTATGGGGGTAAAACAACATTAGGCAGGAGGGCTGCGTCCTGCCCCCGCTGCCACCGAAGCCTCAGCATTAGAAACAGCTGCAGCCTGCTCACTGGGCCCAGACTCATTCACCTGTAGAGGAATACTACAGGCTTTCTGTAGTAGAGGCGGGGGTTGTTATTCACTGAGCTAAAGCCTTTTTAGGTGTCAGTATTCACCAAGTGTGATTTGTTAGATATAAATAGGTTTTTGTGTAACACATGAATGGACTTTTCCAAACAGCTAGGAATAAGTAAACACAAGCTTTTGTGTTCGGTCATTATCACTTTGAAAGTCTTTCCTCATTTTTTCACAGTGGACTGAACAGACTGTTGACACCGTCTCCCTACCTGCTGTCTACATCCATGTTTGACAGCCTTGCTGTCTGTCCAAGAGTTTGATGAGAAGATCGATACCACTCTTATGTCTTGGCTAGAAGTCACTGCTCTTTGTCCAAGAAGTAGTCTGTACATAACCCCACTTAAAAACTTCTTTTACCCTTGGACAGAGCCAGGCTAGCTGTTTCCCCCTATTTCCAGTCTTTATGCTAAGCTAAGCTAACAGCCACCTGGCTCCAGCTTCATATTGACCGCACAAATATGAGACTGGTATCAATTTTCTATTTTAATCTTTTTTTTAATGTTGACATTTCTATTTCATTATTTAAATAAAGTTCAATAGTATAATAATAATAATAATAATAAAAGTATATAGTATTATAAGTATAATTAATTATTATTCATAAATTGTTTCACCTCTAAATTAAACCAATAAATTCCACCCAAATGCTGTAAATCATCTTTAGAAGTAAATATACAGTAATAATTATATCTATATCCTTATATGTATATATTCTTTCTAATTCATATTTACATAATCTTTGTCAAAATTAATCTGGGAGACAAGATATAGAGGATTGAGGACGTGTGGTATATTAGATTTATTAATCTTGAAATTAGATTTTTGTTGTTGTTGCACGTATTTGACAATGGCCAATTTTTTATACATCAAGAAATTTCAAAACAAGTTACACAGAAGTATTTTTTCCCTCCCTTCTTGCTCAGACCTATTGATCTGTCCATCTATTATTAACCAGACTCTCCATCCCTACCTGTCTTTCTTGCCCGCAGAGCTTCCTTATCTTCTATGTCTACTCATTCCATATTTATGTATTGTATCTCTGTGTCTGCACCATGTGTTGCTGATATGGCTATCGCTTTGCCAGGTTTCTCAGTCCGTATGCCATCCCGCCTGCCTGCCATCTGTGATCGTCTCTCAGGAGTCTTTTCATAATGATCTCCTGGCAGCGAGCTGCATGTTGCATTACATATGGGCTGGAGGGATGGAGGGGTAGAGAGGCTCTCAAACACATGATGTGAAAATGAGGAGAGGAGTCGAAGCCAGAGCACACGAACGAATAAGTTCACCCCCTGACTTCATGTGCCATGATGAGATCTCACCAAATAGAAGGCAGAGCGAAGCATTCTTAACATTCCTCATAAAAACGTGTGCTCGGCTCGGCCTCTCCCCGCCTAAATATGGCATTCTGGTGAGGCTCAGACGGAGGCGGAGGTGTGAGAGGAGATGAATAGTATGACGGGCGTGTTGTCGTGATGAAAGACCTGGTTGAACTTTTTTTGGGAGGTTGATATTGGAGTAATCCACTGCTTGGACCAAAAGTGTGCAGATCTTTAGCCTACATTCAAATGTACAGGTGCAATCCAATGCTCACTAAGCACTAAGTATATTATACTGGATGTATGCATTTTACAATAACGACAACAGAGTTACCACTCAAAATCCAAAGCAATATTTGAAACAATGGTTCCTTGACTTTAGACAACAGCAGGCCTCTCATTTTTAATTGGCGACAGTCAATTTTGTTGGCTGAAATCACAACTGTTGCTGGCAGATTGTATCAGCTGTAGCTAGCTAGCTATTTCAGCTCAATGGGTGGGTTGAAAACTCTTTCTCAGGCTGACTTTTTATGTTTCCAGCAAACTCGTATGAAGGGTATGTACCTACATGATATCAAAGCTAAATCAGTGCTGCGTAGTAATGCAAAAAGACTGAGGTTAAAAGTTTTTCTCACCAGTCCAATACGAAAATGCGGTGCGGGAATAGGGAAATCCGTGTGCGAATTTTCGGCATGACATCTATGGACACCGGTTCCGGTGAGAATTATCCATGTTGCCGTATTCCATTTTCGTGAATGAGGCCCTATGAGTTTCCTTCTAAATAGTGCCGTGTCCACTCCACACAATAAAAACCTATCCAGACAGAGAATGTCAATGGTAGCTACACAATACAAAAACTAATTGGACCCCAAATTTGATGCTAACGCTAGCTGTTGTGGCTAGCCAGTTCTATGACCAACATATAGCGTTAGCAAATGCATCTCAGCTACATTACCATCTTCATCGTATCCGAGCTGCTGGGCGATCTAAAGCCATATATTGTCCTTTTTTTTGTTTGTTGATGTAGTTGTGTTTGTCATATATTATTGGGTGTTGAGAAGGCGATGGCCCATTGATACTCCAATAGTCCGAAAAATATCCCATTGGATCGAAAAAAAAAAGGCCATTTGTCGACAGTCCCCGGAAACAAACGGCCGTTGGTCTGAAAATGCCGCTCTCTGTACAACAAATAGAAGCACATGGCTAGCTAATTATTATGCAGAATGGTGGCGATCAGTTGGAGCAAAGGATTTCATCGGTCAAACATATATTTCTGCTGGTGGAAATCCCCTGAAATCGAGGTCCGTCGGAATATCTTTTCCCCTGCACGAATGTTCCGCAGGGGTGTTCAAGGATTCACAAGAACCCACAAAATCAGTTTTTTTGAATTTCCGTGCATATTTTTCAGACTAAAATCCATGCTTGGTGTGAAACGGCTTTAAAGCTGCATGTCCCAGACAAACAGCTAAGACTAAGAATGCTTTTACATTTCCCTCGTAGCTAGTACACAAAGATTTGACAGTAAAGAAGGAACTTCATTAAAAGATAATGCGAGAACCCTGACAAATTCCCACAACCACATTCATAGTTGCATTGCGGTTACAGAACAAGGAAGTGGAGATTGACAAGTTGGAATACTTAGTACATCGTGTGTGTTCGAGTGTGCATCATTTCGAACTTGCCTCTGCTGCTCTGGCTTATTTATGGGTGCCTAATGGGTCTTTGCCCCCAGGCGGTGTCTCTCTGTGGCGAGCAAGCCAGCATAGAGCTGCGTAGATGGGATGCTCCACTGTCTCTTTAGTGTGCAAGCTCATTGTCTGCTGTCACGTGTGTTCGTGTATAGTGTGAGTGTGTGTGTGTGTGTGTGTGTGTGCTTGTGTTTGCTTTTGGCTTAATCAGCAGTGCTGAGTTCAGGAATTCCAGTTCATCAGAGAGGGAAAGAGGGAGAGTCAGCAAGATATGAGCAAGTAGGAGAGAAGACGGAGCTTCAGCAGATAATAGATTGATTTTATGATACAACGGGATGATGGTCAAGCAGTAAAGAGAGGACTACGAGTTTAAGGGGCTAAGGAGAGGCTTGAGTTTAGGGCAGCGGGACATGGAGTGGATTTGAAGTTATGGCTCAGTAAGATTTATTTTTTTTAAATCAAGTTCGCATGAAGAAGTAACATGTCATGTATTCCATGTAGCCACGTTCATTTGTATTGCCTCCGTTGCCTCTTTTGCATGACTTCCTGACATTGTTACTGCAATTTTACAAATCCACAATTTCTCCATCTAAAGCTGGGCATACACTGTACGATTTTAGAAATGTTGTTATGTAATTCCTACTCCTACTGTACGAGTAGATCGTTTGCGATGCAAAGCCAAAGCTTACGATTTTCGTGCTCATACTGTACGGTCCGATCGTCAGCCACGACCTGAGTGCTCACACTGTACGTGTAAAATAGAAAAAAAGACACGGCCCGCCGGCCCCATGGGCCGTTCTGGCTGTTGACAGTTGTCAATAAAGATTTGTTTGAAAGCTCCAAGGCAAGTCAAGTTTGTTTGCCAGCAGAGGTTTGTACGGGTCACAATGCTAACAAGGCAGAAACATACTGCCTTGATCATCTGTGCCATCCTGTCTGCTGAACTGTCTAAAAAAAATACAAGAGGTACCTGTGTATATAGAATCTAAGGCAACTAGGAAGACATGGACAGTATAGCTTGTCCATTTTGCAGAGAGAATTGGAGGTAAGCTAGCTACGTTTTACTAGCTATATCTATTGTACAATGTTATCTTGATAGCTATGCTCTGATTACTGTAAAAAAATTAGAAAAAAGGCACTGACGGGAAATCGGCTCGTGGCTCTGCCCCGACTATGCGAAAGCCTGTGGACAGCCGACCAAAATTTCTGACATGTTTGAATGTCCGACAGCCTGTCGGTCACATCATATCTACACATGTCCACCAAATGTGGTCGCAATAGCACAAATCGTTCAGGAGACATGACATTTTTTTGTAAAATAAGCCCTGCCCATAGCATTTGAGTTAACTTTGAGGGCCAGCTAAAGCAGAACTGTTAAGAACATCAACAATCCAAAAAAGTAACTTTTTCTGTCTCAGTCCAGATATGTTCTATACCAAATGTGGTGACGATTGCTCAAAATTTGTAGGAGGGGAAGCAAAAAAATCTGATTTGGACACAATTCAAAATGGTGGAAATTCAATCTAGACGCAAATGGGCGTGGCTTATATGGATAGGTTCATCTGGACCCACAGAATCCAGGAAAACCTTTTGTTTCTGAGAGTTACGGTTCAAAAGTTAGAGGCCAAAACGTAAAGTTCATTGTTATAGCGCCACTATCTGGTGTAATTGCACCACACACAACACTGCACTCCCTTGGGTCCCCAGCAATACACCCGCCAAGTTTGAAGTCGATCAGATGAATTGTTCTTTAGATATGCAAAGGACACACGGAAAGACAGACAGAGATTCCTTGCTTTATAGTTGGATATAGCTAACTTGTTAGCAAACAGCTGCTTATTTACACATCCAGCAGATGCAGAGCAACATTAGCATTTCATTGTCTCTGTCCAGCCGATGACTGTAAGCGGTCTGTGAAGTCTCGCTGTGGTTAAGGAGAAGTTCTGCCTCTTTGGGAAACACTCCATAAAAGCTGGAGGCTTGTAAACCCTGAGGGAGCTGTTAGCTTGAGGCCTGCTGGCCACAGTCAGAGCTGAGAGCGCGTCTCGGCGTGTTCCCAGCACAGCACAGACATGGGAGAGACTTTCCTTTCTCTTTTCCCGGAAGCTGGTGGAAGTTCGACAAAATACACTCTGCCTCGGTGGAATTGTTGAAAGGTTTTCAAAGAGGCTTTTTTTAGCCACGCTAGTGTAGATCGGTTGGTCGGTCCACTACTTTTGGAGACTTATAAATATCTCAACAACTATCAGATGGATTGGCATAAAATTTGGTACACACATTCATGGTCCACTGAGGATGAAACCTGCTGACTTTGGTGATCTCCTGACTTTTTCTTCTAGTGCCACTAGCATGTCAAAGCTATCACTTATTCTGTGAAATCTCAACATCAATTTAATGGATTAGCACAAAGCTTTGATGATACATCCTCCAGGCTTTTCCTTTAGCGCCACCTCCAGCAGGTTGACATTTGGGGCTTTTAGTGAAATGCCTCGACAACTATTATCTTTGATGATCCCTTTAATGTTTCATAGACGACCATCATCAGCTCTAAATTAGGGCTGTCAAGGGTGACAATAAAGCGCTAACACAAATTTGTGTTAACGCCACAAATTTCTTTAATGCAGTAACGAAATTTGTGATTTTTAGGTTGTAGCGGGCTCAGCTATTAAGCCAGAGTGAAGATACTGGTATCATCACTCTAGCATCAAACTAGAAAACCTAAGGAATCCATTGGTAACAACAATATCATACTAGCTTGTGCAAAATAATGTTCCAAACTTATGTTAAATTTTGGTGAGGAAAAACTGGCATGGTCATTTTCAAAGGGATCCCTTAACATCTGACTAAAGATAGGTAAATGAAAATGGGTTTATGCTAAATGCAGTACCTGTGAGGGTTTCTGGACAATATTTGTCATTGTTTTGTGTTGTTAATTGATTTCCAATAATAAATATATACATACATTTGCATAAAGCAAGCATACTTGCCCACTCCCATGTTGATAAGAGTATTAAATACTTGACAAATCTCCCTTTTAAAGTACATTTTGAACAGATAAAAAAATGTGTGATTAATTTGTGATTAACCAAAAACTATGGACAATCATGCGATTAATCGCGATTAAATATTTTAATCGATTGACAGTCCTAGTCTAAATTGGTTCAGTACTTCATTTTATGACAAATACCAAATGACAATTCCCATCAGCTGTGAGCATGTTCGCATTTAGCTCAGTGCAGCTTCTGGCGTGGCTGTAGACTCTCACTTTTTACTCCCATTGAGCAAATTCACTGCAGACAGGTTGACCCTTCTGTTCCCAGTGGGGAAGCCACTGGCTATGTGGTATGCACCAATTACACTGTTTTTCCCTCTTCCCCACAAGCACCCTTGACCTGTGAGTGTAGCTGTAGCCAAGTGGATGACTCAAGGTAACTTGTTTCCGTACGCCAGCTCAGGCCCAGAGAAGGCCCTTCGGCTGTTGTACCGTTTCTTTCACGGTGACAAATTACCGTTTGAAGTCGGGCCTCAAAGTTCAGCCACTAAGTGACTTCATTTTCTAACAGCAGCCCTGTCTATATTACTGATGATTCAGTAATGATATATCATTTACGGCTCGGCCAAATAGGGAAGAGGGGACATTACAATGAACAGGTTATCTGAGCTTGCTAGAAAGGTTTTTGCTACAAAGTCCTGTCATGCCTAGAAACTGGAGCACCTTTACCGTCTGTGGGCGCGCAACCCCCCCCCCCTCCAGCTCTTTTTGCTCCCCTTCCTACTTTCTCCTTCCTGCACGTGTATTCTCTGTTTTTCTCATTAGGCAGACAGATAAATATCGCTGCTGTGTTATGATATCTTTATCGTGTGTGTGTACATGTAGAAGATGTAGACGTAAACACAGCCTTTTATCATACTCTCAATGCATCGTTGGCCAACCGGCCAAGTCGATTTGAGGGGGTTTATTTGACAATGGTGATTTGTTATTGTGGAGTGGAGTACAGCGAGCTTACCCACGATGAGTGCACTTTTCGTACAGAAACCAGAATAGGGCTTCCTCTCATTCGCCCCCTTTTTCTTCCCGTCTCTTTGGTCGTTACTCATTTCCCTCTGATCTCCTCCCAACAACACACCCCACCCTCTTCCCTTTGTTTACCTTTCCTTCAAGACATCTTTTTAACCAGACTTCTCTTTTTTCATTTTATGACATGGCTCCTTGGTCTCTATTACTGCGTGAGAGTGTTTCTCGCGTCTCATAGTCACTCTCTCACTCCATCCTTATATAAACACAGGCAAGACAACTTCAGTCTTAGTGTCTACAATGTATTTTTCCAGCTTTACCAAGAAAGGTGTGTTAATGGACGTGAAGCTGGCTGGGTGGCTGGTTTGGTGTTTTAGTGCTAAAGAGAGATATTTAACTGACGTGTGTGTGTTCTCTTTCAGATGACAAGCCCGTCCAGGAGGAGGACTGGGTGGTGTGCCAGCACCCTGAGTGTCCTGAGCGCCGGAGGGCCTCCAAGGTAAGACCTTAAACCCTTTAACACCCAACAGGTCAACTAAAAGAAGGACTGAGATTTCAGTCAGCAGGTCTATCTTCCGAGTGTTGTCATGTCCTGGATAATCAATGGTCCTGTTCACATCGGGTATTAAAATGCGTCCTCAGTGATCGGATCACAAGTGGACAGCTTTAAGTACAGGTGTGAAGACACTCAGGACGCATCGAGGACGCACTGAGATCGGATCTTTCAGACCACATTCAGAGGTGGTCTGGGCCACATATGACCACATTCTTTTAGCAGTGTGTATGCGAATGCGTCCTGGCCATATTAAGGTCAGACATACTTAAAGCTGTCCACCTGTGATCCGATCACTGAGGACGCATGTTAATACCAGGTGTGAACAGGGCCAAAGTGTCTTAGATCCAATTTAGTTCACTTCAAATCTCACTTAAAGGAATAGTTTGACATTATCAGTTTGTTTTCGGGTTGTCTGTCCGTCCATTTTTCCGCACATCCCTACATCTGTCTGCGGCATTCTCGTGAATGCGATATCTCAGAAACGTCGGGTTTTTTTTTTTTCAAATTTGGCACAAACGTCCACCTGGACTCAAAGATGAACTGATTAGATTTTGATGGCCAAAGGTGAAGGTCACTGTGACTTCACAAAACACGATTTTGGCCATAACTTAAGGAGAGTGGTGTCAATCTTCTCATCTAACTCTCTGCCAGAAAGTGAATAAGCATATTTTTTCTTGGGACAAATCAACCAAGTCACATAGACCCAAACTATTGAATTTTATGACCGTTGCGAAAGCTCGGTTTTCATTTTCATTGTAGTTGCAAAACACCTCTTACGTTTTGTATTTTGATGACGGTAAAAAAAAGCATTATTTGTAACTATCGTTGGGCATTTTCTGTCTTAATTAGACAATGGATAGTAGAAAAATGAGAGTAAATGAGGTTAGAGAGAGAAAGATCTGTATGTAACAAGGGTGCCCGTCCAAACTTGAACCGAGGATATGGGATTAGAGACTGGTTTCCCTCGTTTCAGCAAATGCCCAATATTACATCTATTTAAGTGACAAAGCCATCTAGCGGCCATGGGAATTATGAGTTTTCTCCGTTGGAAGGAAAGGGTAAATAGTGCGATGTTCTTATAGAGCCACAAGGTCTGCAGAGACAGGAGGTCGGGCTGGTTGAATGGGTTAACAAAACGCCCGTTTCCTGTTTCCTACCATGACCATAATTGTTCCCTACTCTTAACCAAGTGGTTATTATCTTAACCATGATGACAAACGTCACCTGACCTTAACCAAGTCATTATTTTAACCCAAACCATGATCTATCCTTATCTTAACCTAGTCCTTTTTGTGCCTAAAACTAACCAAACTTAAACCAAAAAATGCTTTTTTTTGCAACAGGGATTTGTTATGGTTTTGGGAGGCACTGACAAACGATGTGGTCCGGCCAATAGAGACGTCGGAGGGCAATTACAGTCATTGTAGTGATTTGTAGGACTTAACATGTCCAGTTTCTTAAACCCTCTAGCCTCCAGGCCGCCTCAAACAGTGTTTTTTTACTGTCACTTAAACAGGAACTAAAAATGGCACGAATGAAGATGCACATACCCTGACATTGTCCCCATAAATCCTGTTGGTCCCCCCCCAAGCGTTTGACCCTCGTCAGTCGTACCCAGAAGTTATTGCGTCTCTCTCGTGTTGTACTGCGACACAGTGAAGGTGAAGCAGAGCGGAGAAGCTCCTTTTTTCTTCTTTTAGGTGTTAAAAGGGGCGTGAGTGTCGGGGCTCTGTGTCTGGCCACTAGACTGTGAAATGAATTATTCCTTTGAAGCCACTGGTTTCTGAAAACGGGAGTCTGGCCAGAAGAGAAACCGACATAGTGTCTGGTCTGTCAGTCGGCCTCTGGGCTGTTTTGGTTTGTCGACTCCCTCCTGCCACTAGAGCTGAGCATTAGATGGATTTTCCCATTGAATCAAGAAGTTGTCTCCTCCTGTCCTTTTAGTGGAAACAATGGAAAGGGAAAATGACAGAGAGAAAAGTGCATTCAGACAGCACGTGGAGAGAGAGAGAGAGAGAGACAGTTATATATAGTTTTTCTCCATGGCAACTGAGAATAATAAAGTGGGGGAAGAAGAGAGAGCCAGAGAGCTTAACCTGAACTATCCTTTCCCTGCTCCTCACATTATTGAGTCTCACAGCCCCACTTCTCCTGAAAGCCTTTCTGGCCCCTCTCACATGACAAGGTCCCTCCTTTTTTTTCTGCAGATTTGTTTTGAATGAATCAGAGGGTGAACTTACGTGCTATATAACTTTAAAGTATGTGTATGCATTTGTGTTTATATGAC
>CAKAOI010051288.1:0-28231 GCA_916701655.1 Sebastiscus albofasciatus
GACTTTTCTGTATACTTGTCAGTATGAGCCAAGTATACTTTGACTTTTCTGTATACTTGTCAGTATGAGCCAAGTATACTTAGACTTTTCTGTGTACTTGTCAGTATGAGCCAAGTAGACTTTTCTGTATACTTGTCAGTATGAGCCAAGTATACTTTTCTGTGTACTTGTCAGTATGAGCCATGTAGACTTTTCTGTATTCCTTTTCAGTATGAGCCATGTAGACTTTTCTGTATACTTGTCAGTATGAGCCAAGTAGACTTTTCTGTATAGTCAGTATGAGCCAAGTATACTTAGACTTTTCTGTATACTTGTCAGTATGAGCCATGTAGACTTTTCTGTATACTTGTCAGTATGAGCCATGTAGACTTTTCTGTATACTTGTCAGTATGAGCCAAGTAGACTTTTCTGTGTACTTGTCAGTATGAACCAAGTAGACTTTTCTGTGTACTTGTCAGTATGAACCATGTAGACTTTGCTGTATACTTGTCAGTATGAGCCAAGTAGACTTTTCCGTATAGTCAATATGAGCCAAGTATACTTAGACTTTTCTGTATACCTCTCAGTATGAGCCAAGTATATAGACTTTTCTGTATACTTGTCAGTATAAGCCAAGTATACTTACACTTTTCTGTATACTTGTCAGTATGAGCCAAGTAGACTTTTCCGTATAGTCAGTATGAGCCAAGTATACTTAGACCTTTCTGTATACTTGTCAGTATGAGCTAAGTTTACTTAGACTTGTCTGTATACTTGTCAGTATGAGCCAAGTATACTTAGATATTTCTGTATACTTGTCAGTATGAGCCAAGTATACTTCGACTTTTCTGTATACTTGTCAGTATGAGCCAAGTATACTTTGACTTTTCTGTATACTTGTCAGTATGAGCCAAGTATACTTAGACTTTTCTGTGTACTTGTCAGTATGAGCCAAGTAGACTTTTCTGTATACTTGTCAGTATGAGCCAAGTATACTTTTCTGTGTACTTGTCAGTATGAGCCATGTAGACTTTTCTGTATTCCTTTTCAGTATGAGCCATGTAGACTTTTCTGTATACTTGTCAGTATGAGCCAAGTAGACTTTTCTGTATAGTCAGTATGAGCCAAGTATACTTAGACTTTTCTGTATACTTGTCAGTATGAGCCATGTAGACTTTTCTGTATACTTGTCAGTATGAGCCATGTAGACTTTTCTGTATACTTGTCAGTATGAGCCAAGTAGACTTTTCTGTGTACTTGTCAGTATGAACCAAGTAGACTTTTCTGTGTACTTGTCAGTATGAACCATGTAGACTTTGCTGTATACTTGTCAGTATGAGCCAAGTAGACTTTTCCGTATAGTCAATATGAGCCAAGTATACTTAGACTTTTCTGTATACCTCTCAGTATGAGCCAAGTATATAGACTTTTCTGTATACTTGTCAGTATAAGCCAAGTATACTTACACTTTTCTGTATACTTGTCAGTATGAGCCAAGTATACGTATGTATACTTTTGTTAAGTATATCTCTGATAAATACGTAAGAAAAAAACTGAAAGTAAACCTTATTATTTTAAGTTTAAAAGAAGTATACTAATAGCACAGTTGAATAAACTTCTTTTTGGTAAGGTTATAGGCCCATCAGATGTCTATATAGGGGCTTTTTGTGGGTGAAGTTTGGCACTTTATGTGAATCTGTGTGACATGAATGAAAGCTGATGGACAGCAAATGACATTTCAAACAGTATAGTCTTGTTAATACGGCACAGTTTCATATGTTTGAAGTCTTTGGCAGGTGGACAACAAACGAAGCAGATCGTGGTCGATGTTAGGAGCCGGTACAAATTTGGTTAGACTGGGGAATATTTAGCCTCTTGTGTTAAGAAAATAAGATAAAATTTTTTATTCTAATCGCATGCTAATGTTACTGTAAGGAGAAAAACAATAAGCGAATAGGCTGCGATATATACGGTGCATATGGAGGCTGCATTAGCTTATTGCGACTAGTCGAGGTGGATCTTCTCCCCAGTTTTATTTAGGGACATATTCAAGGTCTGGATGTGTGGTAGCCTGACATGTGATGGTATTTTATTCTGCTCTTATTCTGGATAGGATGCCTTAAAATTAGGCTAATCATAGGTTTTTTTTTTGGTGCATTATTAAGCTATGATTTTTCTTTAATTTTCATCAGAAGCTTAAAGAGCCAATTTTTTTAATTGTTACATTTTGTATATGAATTATTTCAATATATAATAAAAGTCTGGTTGGTAAATTCAGAAAATAACAAATACTGAAAAGTGTTAGGAGCTGGTACATAGGCGCCTGACAAGGAAAATCATGTATTATTATTACACACTGTAAAAAATGAACAATTCATTCAGTCTGGTTTTGACATCTTAATTTAACCTACTGATGTCAATTCTTGCATATTTGGTTACACTGGAGGAATATTTAGCCTCTTAATAAAATACATTTTTTTATTCTAATCACATTTAAGAGTCATTGGCTCATTGGAATTTTTTTTAAAGACAGACATTTTTTGCAGCGCAGCACGTCCGGTCGTCCTTCCTATCAGTGTGGTGCGCTCTGGAGAGGAAGTGTCTCCTATTGGATGAAGCGCACACAAGGGAGGGATGTAGGGCGTTTCCTTCAGTGCAACAACAGCGCCGATCACTCTCCAGTCCTCAGCACATACACATGCATACAAACACACACACACACACACACACACACACATACACACGCTGTGTCCCTGTCCACTGCTGCTGGTGAATGTCCAGTTTAGTGGAGCCCTGGTTATGGCTCAGTACGCACCGCAGGCTCATGGTCTCACGGACGAACAGGAATACCTCCAGGCATATGAGGATGTTTTGGAAAAATATAAAGGTAGGATGAGTGCTGATGGGGTTTTTGTTTAGGCTTTGGGGACGATGAAGAACTGATTGCTGCTTGACAGTTCAATAAATGTCAGCCTGTCCTCCTCTCTCTCTGTGGTGACTGGCTGCTTCTTGGTGTCTTTATCCCTGCTGCAGTGGAAAAGTGGGAATATTTCCTGCATGACATCACAATTAGGCTGCATTTTAGTAGCCAAGACAAAGGCTTTATTATGAATCTTTGTTAGATTAGAGGATTATTTTTCTTATGGAAATATATATGTCATTTATTGTCAAATTGAAAGGTTGAAACAGAGAAATCAAGTCTGTTTGTTTTAGTAAATCATACTTTCATAATATATATATTTCCTGCATGACATCACAATTATAGGCTGCATTTTAGTAGCCAAAGACAAAAAGCTTTATTATGATTTTTTGTTAGATTAGAGGATTATTTTTCTTGTTTAAGATGTTATATGGAAATATATATGTCGTTTATTGTCAAATTGAAAGGTTGAAACAGAGAATTTATTTTATTCTTATTTTATTCTAACGTTTTTATCTATTCTTTTGTTATTATACTGTTTACTTGCACCAACAAAATCAAAGGAAATTCCTAGTGTATACCTCTGTATAGTGTATAGTCTGTTGTTTTTAGTAAATCATACTTTCGTAATGTAAATGATCTATTTTTTGTGGTGAATATCATTGACTGAATATTGCTCAGCTGATCTCTGTGGTGTCTCAAGGCTGACAGGACAACGACATTAGCTGTTATATGGAAATATATATGTCGTTTATTGTCAAATTGAAAGGTTGAAACAGAGAAGTCTGTTGTTTTAGTAAATCATACTTTCATAATGTAAATTATCTATTTATTGTGGTGAATATCATTGACTGACTATTGCTCAGCTGATCTATGTATGTGGTGTCTCAAGGCTGACAGGACAATGACATAGCAGGGTGAGGCTTCAGCTCTTATGTCACTTTATGTCTAGCTGCTCCTTTTGGGGTCTATATGATCTCATTACTTAGAGCAGAGATCCAATCACACATGAGAGGTCCATGTTATTCAGCGTCTCTTTGACAGCTCTAGAGCTCGCTGACAAAAATCCTACACATGCACTCTGAGGCCAGGCCTGAGGAGATCTGGTGGAGCTGAACTCAAATTGACAGCAGCGGTTTTAACTCTTGTGTTTCCTCTCCGCAGAAGAAACCAAAGCAAAACGGCAATAAATGGCGTATAATGTGCACTGTTGTACTGAATGCTTGGCCGTGAGCGTGTTCTCCTCTCAGCTGTTGAGTGTTACAGTCAGCAGGGCCAGTCAGCTGTGGTATAAGGCTTAAACGCCCTGACTGGACTCTAATGGGATCATATGATGTAGCATCATTAGGAATCTGGAGCTGTTGTCTTCGGGCAGAGGAGCTGTGACACACAGTGAGCTTCTATCACTAAACTACCATCCTGCGCTCAGTTTTTACATTTTGTATATTGATTATTGGGGGATATTCGACTCCTGCTAGTTGTTGCATGAACTATGAACTTTGCAAAGAACGGTAAGACATTTCTTTTGGTATTTTCCTGATAATTTTACTAGGAAATTTCAAAATGTAGGGTAGCGTTGTAGCCTCACAGTAATGCTACTGATTTGTATTTGTTGTCTCAATTTAAACATTTAAAACTGACACAATTTAGTGTCTTTTCTTATCAATACGTGCGGCTATTGAGTGATCCTGGTGGAAACTTAAGATCAGCTGGTGGGCTAATCATTACTTCTAGCAAACTCACCTACAACCCTGTTTCCAACGTCTTTGTTTACATTATTCTTCTCATGGCAGAAAAAGAAACATTCCAGCTTTGACTGTTGAAGCAGAAAGAAGTTATCAACATTTATTTACTAGAGTTCGGTTAAGGAGAGAGGATTACCAATTCATAATTTATTTGCAAAGTTGTGGGCTGCTTGTGTCTGAGACTGAGATGAAAATCTACACGTTAAGATTTACAAAAATTAAATCACATACAATTTTATGTGAGAGGAAAGCTTCAGAAAGTTAGATCTTAGTTTGTAGACGTTCATGTAAACAATACCATTGTAAGCCGTGTATTTGAGTATATATGACTAAATGATAAGGCTGAGAAACATATCTTTACATCAAATACCATCTACCTTCTTAAAACAATTTAGTTCTCAATGTACATTTGTCCTCCCAGTCATGAAAATGGCTTAGAACTGTATTTATTGTATAACTTAGATATTTTTCTATAGGCAAAGTGCTAGAAAAATCCCAGTTTTTATTGTTATTTTAGTCTTATTTGCAGTTGATGTGATCACCCAGAGCCCCAAGCTTCTGTCCATGTGATGCATAGAGACATGGAGACATTTTCATAACAACATCATCAACAGTAACCAACAAACACAACCAAACAGACCAGTAAACAGCCAGCGGGCTATAGCTCTACAGTAGCAAACAGAAGGGTCTTTGTCTCACCAAATCAAGATGGATCATTTTCATAATTAACCGTGGAAGTTAATGCGTTAACGCAAATTTGTTATAACACCACTAATTTCTTTAACGCATTAATGCAGTCACTCTTCCGGAGGTTGTAGCGGGCTCAGTTTTAAAGAGTGAAGATACTGGCATCATGTGAAACTAGAAAACATAAGGAATCCATTGGTACCAACCATGTCATACTAGCTCGTCGCGAAGGAGGTTAAATAACGCTCCGAACTTGCACTAAATTTTGCCGAGGAAAAACTGTGGGTAACTTCTATGTTCTAGACATGGCCACTTCATGATAATCAAGTCAGCACACTGACACGCTGACAGCTGTTGTTGCCTGTTGGGCTTGAATTTGCCATGTCATGATTTGAACATATTTCTAAATGCAGTACCTGTGAGGGTTTCTGGACAATGATGATGATGATGATAAGAGTATTAAATACTTGACAAATCTCCCTTTAAGACACATTTTGAACGGATATAATTTGCAATTAATCGCGATTAATCATGGACAATTATGTGATTAATCGTGATTAAATATTTGAATCGATTAACAGCCCTAGTTGTTATCTGTGCTTTCTGCGGCTGCTCGTCATTTGTTATCTTATCATCAAAAACCTCTGTGTGAATGTCAGCTGTCAGTTTCAGAGAAAAGATAATAACTGGAGGAGAAAGATGTACTTCTAAGGCTTCATTGTAGTGAGTGTGTGCTGTGTGGTGTGTTGTGCGGTGCAGTGGTTCACCACCAGTGTGACCTTTGGTGAACTCTGTCAGAAATAAATTTACATATTTCAAGATGAAAGAAATGCTGTACTATGAAGTTCTGAACTGTGTTTGAAAGTTTAGTTTTAGTTTTTGGTGACTGAGCATAACAGTCACCGTTGACTGGGAGCATGCGTGTAGTTGTTATTGCTCTAGCTGTAAGAAAGAATGCCACACTAATTAGGTATTAGAGTTAATAGTACACTTAACAGAGGATTTGCTGAAATTCAATGCAGGCTTTACAAAAGAATGTACACTCGAGGAATGAGTTAATTACACGGTTTCTTCGACACATACAACAATTCATGGCGCTGGGCAGTGGCTGTGTGGGATCACACTGTTCCTGCAGAGCCTGCTCGGCAGGCCGTCGGCATGACGGGGCCACTGAGTTCCCCCAACAGTTGATCATCCTCTGACATCAGGAAAGATTTAATGGATTAGACATTTGGTGGTTCAGTCAGCTCTTCTTGACTTGCTGTTCATTTTGTTTTTAAGATGCCATATGGCGTAAATGTTTTCATCAGATTAAAAGTATGGTATATTTGAACCCAAATAAACATCTTTCTCATTAAAGAGCCCTGACAGAAAATCTAAATTCAAGCTGGAGAAACTGTTTATTTTCAAAATTTCTGACCTGATTTTCCATGCTCATGCACAGATTTTTATTAGGGCTGTCAATCTATTGAAATATTTAATCACATGATTGTCCATAGTTAATCACGATAATCACAAATTAATTGCACATTTTGTATCTGTTCAAAATGTACCTTAAAGGGAGATCTGTGAAGTATTTAATAATCTTATCAACATGGGAGTGGACAAATGTCCTTACTTTATGCAAATGTATGTATATATTTATTATTGGAAATCAATTAACAACACAAAATAATGACAAATATTGTCCAGAAACCCTCACAGGTACTGCATTTAGCGTAAAACATATGCTCAAATCATAACATGGCAAACTCAAGTCCAACAGGCAACAACAGCTGTCAGTGTGTCAGTGTGCTGACTTGACCATGCATGACTAAACTGCATGTGATCATCATAAAGTGGGCATGTCTGTAAAGGGGAGACTCGTTGGTACCCATAGAACCCATTTTCATTCATATATTGTTTGCGGTCAGAGGTCAAGGAACCAAGGGGCCAAAATTTTGCGCGAGTTCGGAGCGTTATTTAGCCTCCTTTGCGACAAGCTAGTATGACACGGTTGGTACCAATGGATTCCCTAGTTTTCTTTTATGCCATGGTGATGATCTTCACTCTAGCTTTAAAACTGCGCTTGTTACAACCTCCAAAAATAGCGGCGGCCCTTTGGATTTTGAAGAGGTTAATTAAAAATCTCAATTTCCGTTAATGCGTTAAAGAAATTAGTGGCGTTAAAACGAATTTGCGTTAACACGTTATTCTTGCGTCAACCTTGAAATCCCTACTTTTCATTAAAGAAAATCAAGGCCAAATATATTTTTGTCCACTGGTCTTAAAAAAGACTACTACAATAAGACAATTTAAATAAATCAAATGAATTAAATACTTGTACTGGTAGCTAAATCTAAATCTGTGAAAGTACACTGCAGCTCATGAGTAGTAGTAGTACTAGTCACTAGTCACCCAAAAATCTGTTTCTATTCAGTAACACTGACATTGAAACATTCATAAGGCTTATTTCCTGAATGTAATATGATAAAAGTACAAGTTCAGTCTTTCTGTGACTGTCAACTGACTCATAGACATGATATACAACCTAGTGACTGATTTAATGTCTTTAAGGAGAATCACGTTCGATGAAAGATGCCATCTGCAGCACAGAGCCAGTCTTCAGGATGCCGGCTCTGTATTAGATATGCGTTACAGGAGGGCGTGGTCTGTCTGTGAATCACTGCTATCACTGCTATTATGACATAATCTTTCTTTACGAAAAGGACATCTGTAGATTCATTAAGGAAACATATCTATAATTGTTAAAATCAACCTTGTTACTCTGTCATTATTTTGCATTATCAAACCCAGCGCAGACAAGTGAGAGAGCGTTGTGTTTTTTGCACAGTCACTGCCTTTGTCCATCCTCCTGGGCCGTGCCCAGCCCAACCCCTCTGCTCTATGTCGACAGCCCACTCATCACATTCAAACGGCCCAGTGGCCCACACACACACAGCCTGCTGCCTCTATGGAGACTGTCTGTTGCCGTACAAAAGACACTTTGTTTTTAGGGGAGCAGCATCCAAGTTCCAGAGACTTGTTCATGTGTCAAGTTGATGGCAGTAGTGACACTCCTTTTTTTTTTGCTTTTCATTGAACGTCAAGGAGCCACACTTTGAAAGAGGTCTCTACCCAACAAACTCAGCCCACAGATAAACATTCAGTTGGCCATTGTAGCCTCTTAAAACGAAGCACTAATCCACTAATTTATATTGTTCACAAACAAAAGGAATAGGCTTCATAGGTTTCAATTTATTTATTTAAACTTAGTTTTTAAGATCAGTTAATCATGGTAAAAAAGGAATTACATCTAGTATATACATGAAATGGCCAACCAATCATTTTCCACTGTAATTAATCAATTTCTTATTTAAAGCAAGTGTAATTTTATTTTTTTCAACTCCATACTAGGAGATTATCTGAAAAAAAAGCTTGACACACTATGTATTTCATAGCTGGACAATTGGAACTAATCTATTTAAACTAACATGCAGTAGATATGGTTTAGAAAAAATGTGAACAAATATGATTTAGCGAGTATAATCGCCAGGCTATCTCATTATCAAGGGTCATTTCACAGCTACCACGGCCATAATCCTGAGTGCTAAGTGCTAATGGCTAATTAAGTGCATTAGATTTTTTGGATCGGTGTCCAACTCCAGCTCAGCTTCGTGCTCTATAAATTTCCCAATAACATCTAGCAGCTGCTTGTGGTTTCACTTTACAGGTTTCACCCACACTAGGTGTTTTCTCAGATCAGTATATCAGTTTGTACGTATTAAATGGTTGTTTTGCTGTTACTGTCCATCAGTTTGACAAGAAAATGTTAATAAATGAAAAGCTACAGTAAATACACAGTGCAATATACTGTATGTACTTATGCTAAAACGTAATATTGTTGTCGTGGCCAAGCCCTTCATTGATCTAATCAATAGACTTCATTTAAAATGGGCAGTGTAATCCAAACCAGCAGAGCTCTCAGAAAGCTTTTTACTGCTCCATCCGTCTTTAGCTGCAGAAATATGACTTTAATCATAGTCTTACATTTATCATTTAGAGATATACGTGCATTTTCTTCTCTATTTGATTCATACATTGTTGAAATGTAACTTTAATGCAGTCCCATGCAGTTGCATTATATGAGCGTGAGGCCTGCTCACTGTTGCATCTCTAAATGTTGTATTTATATGTCGTCATGGTGATGGGAAGACCAGCATGAGGCTGAACCTCATTCCACACAGCTTTGCTTAGCTCCTCTTACATGAGATCATCCTGTGCGTCTCTGTCCCAGCCCTGACTCATTGCCTCTCCTCTCTCGCCTCTCTCTCTCTCTCTCTCCGGCAGCACCACCCTTCCTCGCTCGATGCAGCAGATGCTGGGAAGCGATCCCACACTAGCAGTAGGAAACAGATTTCTCCACTGTTTCATTGGTGGCCAGGAAATGAGTAGTTCCATCTGCTTTTCTTTTGTTGACTCTGAGGCCTAACATTTTTAAAAGCATTGCAATACTCTCATGAATAGCGTGATATCAGCTGTGACTTGTACAAAGAGAGAACAGAGAGAGAGTGTAGTGTGAAGATACAGGCGGGGGACAAAATTGAAGAAGAACCTGAATAAATTAGAGGAGAAACAAAACGATTGCAAATGCTTTCATACAGAGTCCCTAAATGGTTTGATGAATATGAAAATGAACTGAATCTACACCCAGTTGAACACACACAGCGCTCTCCACCACCGTCATCTAAAACCTAACTGAGGGAATACCTTTCAGACAAATTTCAGACACTTTTTTTGTCAGAAATCTACTTGCCCAAAAGTCAATTTTTACTTGCCCCTGTACAAATAGTTTTATTTTTTTAGTGGTTATCAAATAACAACAAAGACCAAAGTGAATTGTCATGTTTAATCTTTATGTAAGTAAATGAATCTGGAGTTTCGCCCACATCCTCTAACGCCACCCAACTAAACTCCTGTTTCCAGGATCATTGAAATGCTCGCTTGCGCTTCAGCTCATAAACTTTTTCTTCACCCGCCGCCATTTCGAGTGCCCGATCGGTATTGCGCACGTGCGACTCTCAACAGAGATAAGACAGAAGGGAAATGGCTCACTTTTTGGCCACTTCCATCATCAGCTCCGGAAAAAAAACAATGTATTTTTTAGAGTTGGTAGATTTACTAGCCCAACGTGGCATTTTACTTGCCCCGGGCAAACGGGCAATCCTTATTGTTGAGCTCTGTCAAGGAGTACTGAAGCGGTTCTGCCAGCCCAGCACCTTATTGAAACACTTCATTTTGGGTTTGGCTCAAACTACTCTCAAATCGGCTTCCAATTGATGATGTGACGCCATCAGTGTTTAGTGACTAAGATGTTTCTGAATTGAAGATGATTTCATTTTGATATCTTAACTGGGCTGGTCAAGAAAAGCTTCATCTGAAAACTGCATTCTCAAAGTAGCCGGTCTTTAGTAGTGTTAGATCTTGAGAGTGGAACAACTCCGAAATAATACAACATGACTAAAAAGTGTCACTTTATCTAGGACATTATTGGAGAAAACATCATAAATCTTTATTTTTTATATTTATTTAAAGTTTTTGTGTGTTTTTTGTACTTTGGCAGTGTTCAGCAATCACTAGTGTTGTGTTTTTTTTTTCAAAACTGAAATCTGTTGATGTTGAATCACAGATCACTAAGAATTGACAGAGGATTACCTTTAAGTGTTAATGAGGGTTCTCCATAATCTGAGTGAGAGTCTGGGGAGGAAAACAAGACTTCCTCACATGCACAAACAGTCACTCATATGTGGCAGTAGCAGCTGTTGCACATTTGCTGGCTTGTATTGGAGTGTTAGCAACTGTGTGTGTGTGTTCATGATTGTAAGTATATATCGTGTCCCATTAGCTGCCATTAATACTTCCTCCTCTCCTCTTCTTGACTTCCCTGAGTGCCTTTGTAGTGATAGCGTCGTGCCTGAGGGCACTTTGCCAGCGTCACCTTCATCCTCCATTTGCTCTTCATCGAGGGTGAAACAATAATTCAACTTCACAAGTAGTTAAATTGAGTATTACATCATAACAACAGATGTCAGTAATAGTTATGATTGAGAAGACACCTCTTGATTGATACTGTAATCTCTGCACACATGCTCAGACACTGTAGCCTTTGTCTTGGCTTCTTCTTTGCTTTGTCTCAAGCCTGGAGACTAAACACCGACTGGAAGGGCTGCTTTGAAGGCTTGGCAACCTGTTTCAGTGACATATTTCAGACACTGCCCTGCCCGTACTGAGTAGACTCACTGTAGTATTCTCACTCACAAAGAATGACTAACCTACAAGTATCTCCCCCTTACCATCACACTTGTACTGTTTACAACCAAACCGGATACCATGTTTACGAAGTCTATTAAAAGGCAATGGAAGAAGAAGAAGAAGCCATATTTAGCTGAGTCATCATTTCAGTGGGCCTCTGTGCATTACGAACCCCTAATGTGTCATCTGACGAGGATGAATAATAACATTTTAGGTTGCTGTGAGTTGCGACAGATTTTTAAACCTGATAAATATCTTAGCATTGTCACTGTGAGCATGTTAGCATGGAGATGTTAGCATTTAGCCTCAGAGGGCCGCCGGCATGGCTTTAGATGTTAGTCTTTTTACAAAATATAATTTGTGTTCTATATGAAAAGGGTTTGTGACACATCAGAATTTAGGTCTAGATCCACTTATAGGTGATATTGATAACATTGATAACATTCAGCCACTAGATATCGCATTCTTCCTCCCCTGTTCCATTGCATTCACTTCACAACAAGTTGTTGCTGGGCACTTACCATTAAACTTTATCTTAAAACCTTAAAAAAGCCATTTATCCATTTTTTTTCCAGACTAACTGATGACCCATGCAGAGATACCACATGATACCAACATTGATTTACTATTGGCTCACAAGCCTTGTTAGAAGTGGGAACCAAACGTCAGATATCTTCCACAGAGATAAACAAAACATTCATTTTGGACCCGTCAACATTTTTTAAATAATTAATTCATAATCATAACATTTTTTTTAGGAAAAGCCAGCCTTTTATTCGGCACCTTTCTAAAAGATCTTTGGATGTATTACTTAAAAAAAAATATTCGTCCACGTAACATTTTTTATCAATATAACCTTTAACAAAATACATGCATTATATATATATATATATATATACTGGAAGAGTGAATAGTGTGTTTTGTTGTTCATCCTGATGAAGTGTTATGTGGCTCTTGAGTAAGCTTTGGGGTGTGAAATTTAATTT
Organism: Sebastiscus albofasciatus; assembly: GCA_916701655.1. NCBI lineage: Eukaryota > Metazoa > Chordata > Actinopteri > Perciformes > Sebastidae > Sebastiscus > Sebastiscus albofasciatus. Next base: position 12,609 of record CAKAOI010051288.1, read on the forward strand.
TGGATGCTTTTTATATTGCCTGTTTGTGAGCAGGATCAGACATTACACTGCTGTGCAGGAGACTCACTTGGTTTCAGTGATTCATGTCCTGTCAAAGTGACAATATGTTGACTTAGATCAAGTACACACACAGTTGTACACTTGTATTTCAAAATCTCTACCACTGACAGACGGCGTTGTACTCAATACAAAGCTAAGGTGCATGCATGCCTTTGCTATGTGAGCTGCTCGCTGTGACACAAGAGATGTGAAATGAAAGCTGTTTAGCAAGAATGTTTAGCGAGTCCTTGTCAGTCATAGGCGGGAAGGTCGAGGGCTTTTCAGTTTAGTCTTTATGTCTGTTTGGATTTCCCTCCCTTACGAGGTCAAGAGGATTACACAGGCTGGATTTTGATTGCAAGGACTTTTTGACTCTGCTCCGCTCAGAATATGAGGATATTTTAGGCGTCCTGACGTAACAAGATGCCAAAGGGTGTTACGGACCCCCTGTGCCAGGCATTTTTGGGAAAACAACAATTGATCCGATTTCCTGTTCAAAGTAGCTTGTAATCTAGTAATGAAGTGTGAAGTGCTGTAGACTGCTGTTCTGCTGCTGGTTGCATTTCCAGAAGATCTAGTTGTGTGTTGTTGAAATCAGTTTGGTAACTAACATTTAGAAGCATTGTCCTAAATCTCTGGTTTTTGGTTATGGCAAATCATTCATATTTGTTGTATGTGAGGAAATGAAGGCAGTCACCTAGGTGGCAGCGTTTATGTGGCCTGCAGTTGCAGCAGCAGCAGTGTGGTTTAGGGTTGTAGCTATTTATAGCCATGCACATGTGCTTTGCTGAGGTCTACAAATAAGTGTCTCAGGAGCTCTGTGCTGTCTGTTTCAATGCTGTGGTGGACTCACTGGACTCAGACTGTAGACACACAACGCTTACTTTTATACAAAACTGTCTAGTGTGCGTCAGGATTTCCAGTATTGTTTGCTGTCATTGTTAAAAGAAACAATAGGCAATTGAGTGTGCTCATGTACTCTGCAAATAATTACAGAGGACTGTATACTAAATAGCAATTACTACTTAATTGCCAGTTTAACTTCCTATCAAGGAGTACATTTTTAATTCTTAAGGAGGCTTTAATGACAAAATGTTCTAGACAGCCCCAAGGTTTTAAATGTCTACAAGTGTCAAATGTAATATGAGAGAGAGGTGGTTAGTCAGGCTCTCGTGATCCTTCAAACATCAACTCATTAAAGTCAAAGGTCACAAGCTGTTGGTTAACACATTTTTAAACTGTTCCCAAACCTCTATTCTCACTTTTCTGAATTTAAAGTGAGAATATTAACACATCACAAGAAAATGTGTGTGTGATTCTTGAATTACTTTCTCATGAAGTGCTCTCAATAAAATCATAAACTGTATGTAGCCCTACTTTTCACAGTATAAACATATAATATATTTACTGTCATCAAGTGTGACATGATGTGTTAATGTTATTATCAGAGTATCGTACGGGAGCCGAACAAGTTGGTCACTGTTTAATTTGCATTTCAGTAGAGCTGCAACTAATGATTATTTTCATTATCGATTAATCTGCCGATTAATTTCTAGATTAATCGTTTGGTCTGTAAAATGTCAGAAAATAGTGAAAAATCCATCCCAGTTTCTCAAAGTCCAAGATGATGTCTTTAAATGTATTGTCTTATCAGTTCAGGGCCCAAATATATTACATTTAATATGATATAAAAACAGAGAAGAGCAGGAAATCTCCATATTTGAGGCTGAAAATGACATTTTCTGCCATTTTTGCATGAAAAATTACTTACACGATGAATAGATTATAAAAATAGTTGGCGATTATTTTGACTAATGACTAATCATTGCAGCAGTTGCTGTTTAGTTTAGTCATGTCTTTGCTCCAGGCTTTTGCAGAGACTTCCTGAGACAGATTTAATACTGTATAAAGAACGTTTTCCCTCAAACCTAAAATAATTTAAACTAGACTTCAAATTCCACACTTGATTAAGTAATGATAATGGCTGTTTTTTTAGGTGTTTTTTGGGGTTAATTTTTGGTTATAGTTATGTGTGTTTTGTGTTAAACTTGCAGTTAACTGCCAGAATTACCTTCACAGGGATGTTGTTTTGGCTCGCTGGTGAAACTGAACGGGTAATATGGTGTGTCTGTGTGAGAAATACATTGTATTAGGCATATGGAACAAAGCATAATACATAACATGTCTGCATGATGAGCTGTAGTATCATACTGTAGCAGTTTTTACATTGCCAAGAAAATCAAATATGTGTGAAATGGGTTAAAGGTGCAAAAGTCCGTGTGGTATAATCCCATAATCTATTAGATGTGATAAGTAGAATGAGACTGATTAAACTGATAATGTTGTGCCACATCAGGAGAATGAGTGTATGATCGTTATTGAACTTTCATCATGTCATTGTTATTGGTTTCATTTCTGTCCGATATCTGATCTTTACTACTGTTCTCATGTTATGAGGAAATAATGTGCGACTACTGTTTTAAAGTTCAATGTCTTTTGGATTGAAATGAGCTCATGCTCACTTTTTATTCTCTTAAGATCCTCAAGAGGGCACTATACTATTAAACACACCCTCATCTTTTTGGCAGCACAGGTACAGAAATAACTTGTCTCATACTGTACCTGCTCCCTACTTGAGTCTATTAAGCGTGCCTGTTATCTGTAATAATCTGTGCAGTATGTGTAGTACAGTAGCCTCCTGCTGACCGTGTCTGATAGCTGGTTGCTCTCTGAGCCAGAGAGTTTCCAGGAATACTCGGCCAATCTATATTAATGAGTTTCTCAGGAGAGGTTTATATATTATGCAGCAAAGAGCTTAGATATGGACATTACAAACCATATTAGTGTCCTGCACTGCTTTATCCCTCTGTGATTCATCGGCAGTGACACAGCAGCCCTGTCAGACTGCTTGCCTTATTTCTTTAGATTCTTTTTGTTGTTTTTGTCAGACTCGGATGTGGTAGGCTGATGCGTTGCTTCCTTAATGTGATGTTTGGCTTCATGTCAGGCCTTGATGTAGACGTGTTAGACCATCATACAAAATCATTGTCAGATCAACCCACTTTCCAATTCTCTGCAGCTTTTACACTCACACTATTTTTAGATGAACTAAATGTAGAAATCCACAGAGAGTACAGTCACACAGGGCTCTTAAGGTACTCCTGTTATCCTGGAAATGCATGTTTCAGGCTTTACAGTGTGTTTATTATGTCCTTTATTATGACAGAGTTGCACATGCAAGAGGATATTACTGTAAAAGTTACATAGAGTTAGGGTTTGGTTTTACTGAAGTCGCATATCTTAGAACAGGAGTACTTTCATTTTCTGTTACTGCCTTATGTAACTGGTATGCTCAGTATAATAAGAAAACAAATCCACTAAAAACTCTGAGCTGAGGTTGCTCGTCCTTTTTTTGGTATTTTTCGTGTCGTATCGTGAAGGGCGTTGATTGTTATTTGCCTGGATGTGTCTCAGTTGTTTCTGCTGATGTAAACATTGTGGTGAGTCTTGGCAGCTGCACAATAGATAGACGATTATCCGAAAGCTTTTGCACCCTTGAAAATTAAGGTCTATAGTTGGACATATTGCTCAAGATATTTTGATTTGCATTAATCAAGCGGTGCATCAGAAATGATGGTACGTTGCTCTTAAATTGCAGCTTAAATAAACCGTCTGCTTTCTGGCATAGTAAATTGGAACCATCCGGAAACATGTCAACGAGGAACTTTTCTTCTTTTTTTTTTTTTTTCTATAAGAAGCACTGATTTTCTGTGGTTTTGAGTGCTGGTGCTACATAAACACTAAACTCAAAATAGTGAGCAGCCATGGAAAACCTGACGGGACTCGTTCTGGATGCTTAGTGGGAAAGGGAGTCGCGGCTGCCCTAGAGGCTCGTAGGCAGGCAGGCAGGCAAGAAAAGAGGGAGACTGTTACTGCTTCCTCAGTCGCTTATCCACATGGCATCCGTCTGCCCGAACCACGATCCTCTCGACAGCCCTAAGGATCTAGGCTACAAGATGAAGTACCTGCTTCAGGCCGAGAGGGAGCACAGAGCTCACCTGGTAACTCTAATGAGCTGCATGGGTCAGTATTTATCTCAATGCTTCCTCTTGTCATTTACTTGAAAGGTTAGTCGTGTCTGTGCTTGCTCATAACTAATAGTAGGTGAGGTTTCCTTGAGCAAAACTTCTTTTGTAACTGAGGATTATTAAAGGGAGGGTGTTGTCTGTGTTGTTTGTCCTGTGGTTAAAGTTCAGGGAAGATCTTCCACAGTGTTGTTGTCACTAGAAGTTGAGTAAATGTGACCTAGCTGTCAGATGTTATTGATTGTACATGTGAGCGTTTTGGTGTTCAGCAAGGAGGATTTAGAGGAGTTGTGTCAGGCAGACTGGGAGACGTGGAAGCAGTGGAATGAGTCACAACTGTGGTCACTGGCCTGAATCCTGACGCTGGATAGAGGCCAGTCTTAAGGAAGAATACAGCAACGGAAAGCACAAGTTGTTCATAATGCTGACGAGAAAAAAAAAAAATATATATTTTTTTTACTACTAGAAATGTATTGATTTTGAAAAAATGTACATAGTTTCCTTTTCCTTTTTAATTGCAACCATTTGAGTCCTGGTTTCACGTACAGTATGTCACTGTGCTGCAGGAAGTCTGGTTGCTATGGGAAGCAAAAAAAACATAATGTGGTCCCAAGCATGCAGGAGAGAGTGATGTCATTTCAGCCTCTGGGAAATGACATCCTTCTTTTTAGCCACTGGGACTTGTGGTCTTCATATGTCCCTAGCAGGAAGCAAAAGATTAAGCTACAGAAATAAAGTGCTAAATGCAGAAAAGAACTGCAGTTTCCTCATTGGTCTCAGCTACCACTATAATAAAGCTGTCAAAGTTAACGCCATGATTAGGCACATTTGTTTTAATGCCAGTAATTTCTTTAATGCATTAACGCAACTTGTGATTTTTAGGTTGTAGCGGGCTCAGTTTTAAAGCTAGAGTGAAGATACTGGTATCATATGAAACTAGAAAACCTAAAGAACCATGTCATACTAGCTTGTCGCCAAGGAGAATAAATAATGCTCCAGCCTTAAGGAAAAACTGGCATGGCCATTTTCAAAGGGGTCCCTTGACCTCTGACCTCAAGATATATGAATGAAAATGGGTTCTATGGGTACCCACAAGTCTCCCCTTTACTGACATGCCCACTTTATGATAATCACATGCAGTTTGGGGCAAGTCATAGTCAAGTCAGCACACTGACACACTGACAGCTGTTGTTGCCTGTTGGGATTGAGTTTGCAGTGTTATGATTTGAGCATATTTTCTATGCTAAATGCAGTACCTGTGAGGGTTTCTGGACAATATCTGTCATTGTTTTTGTTGTTAATTGATTTCCAGTAATACATATATACACACATTTGCATAAAGCAGCGTATTTGTCCACTCCCATGTTGATAAGAGTATTAATTACTTAACCAATCTGTGATTAAATTAAATTAAATTAAATTAAATTAAATTAAATTAAATTAAATTAAATTAAAAATAAATGTGTGATTGGTCGTGATTAACTATGGACAATCATGCGATTAATTGCAATTAAATATTTAAATCAATTGACAGCCCTAGTTATTAGCAATTAAAGGAACAGTTTGGAGGATGTGGCGGTATCTAGCCAGGGCCGGCTTAAGGCATAGGCCATATCGGCGGTCGACTAGGGCGCCACTTTCTGGGGGGGGCGCTGGTCGCCCTCTGAAAAAATCGAAAACAAAGAGGACCCGCTCCCTATGTAGATATAAACGTCTCCTTCTAAGGTAACAAAAACACAACGATTCTTCTTATAATACACTAAAGAAAACATAGTTATTAATATTATGTTCCATTTAGACATTTGACCTTAGCGAACCTATATAATTGGGATACACTGTCTGACCAGACAAGGAGCTGCCTGTGTTGACACTCAAATAAACCTTCTCCAGACACAAATACAGTGACAAAACTAAAATGGAGCGAAAAGCGACTGCGGCAGAAATAGACCGATGTAGCAGCACTCTGCAACAGACAAGCAGAGTTCCACATCGAAGCTTCAGAAAAACCACAAACAATATCTCTTGATTCTCACTTCGTCAGTTCTCCCGTAGCCTTGTAGTACAGATCAATGCCCGTCTATGGCTTACAGTGCTTTTAGAAAGGAAGATGGGGGATCAAATTAACACTGTGCCAAGAGGAGCTGATCGAGAGCCCATTCTTGATCAGCGTCCAGAAACGGAGGTTGCTTTTGCCTCCCCGGCACGCTGATGAGGCTGTTTGACATGCGAGGAGGCTTCTGCAGGCAGGCAGCATACAGAAATAATTGAGTGTGGCGGTTAGGAGGTTGTGCCAGTGGTGGCGTGTAGTAAAGAGAGACAGATCCCTTTGTGTGCGGGGAGAATCGACTGCTCGAGCTGAGGGAGCGAGGCGGAAATGAAGAGTGGGAGAGAAAGACGGTAGCGATGGAACGAAGGAAGGAAGGAAGGAAGGAAAGAGGCTGAAATAGAGCGGGCCAGCTCCAGGCGGCGACGACAGACAGAGAAAAGAGGAAAGCAAAGAGTCAAAATGTGGGAAAGAGTTTTTAATGATGAGGGGGGAATAAAGGGCGACAAAGAGAGACGGACCAGAAATGAGGAAGAGGGGCAGATGCCAACCACTAGAACTGATTGTTCTCGATGACTAATCTCTGGATGAAACTTCAATTATAGGACAAAGCTAATAAGCAGAGCGCTTTGAGTGACAGAGAGGCAGATCAAGAGAAGACAGAGAATGAGATAAACAAAATAAACTAACTGATGAAGGCATAAAAAGTGTTTTTGGAAAAATAACAGCAGCAGAAGGCGGCATTCAGATCTCTCGCTGATTTAGAGATCTGGGGTGCGTTTGTACTTGTTATGAATGTAATATGATGCAGTATGTGAGGTCAGGCAATATGTTTTGTCCTGCACGTAGGGCCGCTGTCAACGCAGCATTGTGAAACTGCAGCGTGCAAAGTGTCGTCGCTAATTAAAAGTGCTATGTGAAGTGTTGTAAAATCAATAAACAACTACAGCATTGATTTTGGGAACTTGGCATAATTACCGCAAGCACAAAAGATCATCGTTTAGATAAATGTCAGCTTGCAACAGCTTCCACAGGACATTTTACATTGTTTGGCTGCGCAAAACAGAGGGACGAACCAACAGAGCTAAAGATTTCAGTGTCAGTTTCAAGATTTCTTATCAGCTCACATCACTCTCCGCGCTATCTGTAACAATAGTCCATCGCAGACGGAGACGTGAGACGAGAGGCAATATTGTCTTCCTAGTTGTTTGTTTGGCGTCTCGCTCGTGTTCTCTACGGAGGATCAGGGCAGTTATTTAAGTCGCTTTGGACCAAAGGGTCTGAATGGTAAATGGCTGCATTCATACAGAGCTACCATGCAGGATAGTTTCGGTTTTATGTGCTCAGGTTTTGATATGTCTAAGATTTCAGCCTCCATCTAAATACAGTGGAGGTGAATCCACATACCTTCCTGTGAAACGCTGTCATTGTCAATTTTCTACCGAAGAAATAGTCCCCATATGAAAACTGTTGACAGTGTGCTCTGTGGATTTTCCAGAGGAACGGGGACACTGGAAAGAGATGTTGGTGTTGAATTCTTAAATGTCATTTCTCCATGCTGTAAATACCACCAACAAAATTCTATTCGCCTGCATTGTTTTGGGTGGAATCTCAGAGTCCGACATCTCAGAAGCTGAATCCACTAAAACAAAACTATCTGCATAACTGGATGCTATCAGAGGTGAAGTGAGAAAATCTTTTTTTCTTTTGCAATCACGGTGAACTGATCCTTTAAACCACAGGCTGTATATAAAGAGGGACGATGCGTCTCCACTTCCTCCCACTGCACAGAAGTGAGCTGCCCTCTTGAGATTTTGACGTCATTTGGAGCCAGAGTCTGCGCAGTAGTGATCGGGCGGTGGAGCCGCGGTACTGAGGTCACCAGCCCGAACCAGCAGCATGTCAGCAGGAGAGACTCACAGCTGTCAATTATGACATCACCTCCTTTTTATCGCATCAAATAATTATTAATTAATTAAAATTAATAATTAAAATTAATGAATTAATTAATTAAAGAAATAAATATATATATACATATACATATACACACATATATATATATATATATATATATATACATATACACACATATATATATATATATACATATACACACATAAATAAATATATATATATATTAGGGCTGTCAAAGTTAATGCAATAATGTGATAACGCAAATTTGTTTTAATGCCATTAATTTCTTTAACACATTAAGGCAACTTTTGATTTTTAGGTTGTAGCGGGCTCAGTTTTAAAGCTAGAGTGAAGATACTGGTGTCATATGAAACCTAAGGAATCCATTGTACCAACCACATCATACTAGCTAGTCGCAAAAACGCTCCGAACTTACGCAAAATTTTGGCAAGGAAAAACTGGCATAGCCATTTTCAAAGGGGTGAAAAGTAAGTAAAAAGAAAGCGTGCACTTCGGTACGAACAGTAAAAGACACTCACCACTATGAGGTTCCACATGCGAGCAGCTTCGGCCACCAACGTGGAGACGCCGCTGCAGCCGGGCATCAGGACAATCTTGATGGGCTCGGTGTACAGAAGGTCATACAGCAACTTGGTGGCTTCTCCTGGGTCACACTGGAAGGACAAAATGACAGAGTGTTTAATGGACGGACGGATGAACAGATGGCATGGGTGGATCGATAATAAGGATGAGAAATTACTTGAGGTGATCGAAAGAGAGGGAGAAAAGGGGGAGGAATCAGAGCGAGGGAAATGGGACAGATAAGGGTGAGGGAGACAGATGGAATGAGAGCAGAGGGTGAGGAACAAATAAGGGAGGGAGTGTGGGGGATGGAGGAGACCGTAAACAGAAACAGACAGAGGAAAACAGAACGGAGTAGATAAAGTAAAGGGGAAATGACATAGAAGTAGCAGGGAGCAACTAAAATGCCAATGCAAATGCGAAGAGAAAAGACAAGTAGGACGAAGAAAAGGACGAGTAAGGGGAAATGGAAATAACAAAACAGACGAGGTCAAGATGAAGTAAAGGAAAATGGCACAAAAGACACAGGGAGCAGCAAAACAAGCAGACGCGAATGTGAAGGGAAACAACAAGCTGGAGGAAGTGAAGAAAAAATGATCCGCGCAGAGTTCACATCCACACAGCCAGTATGTATCATCAAAACACGACACAGATCAAGACATAAAAACAGAAAGACAGGCTGAAACCAAACTAAAGTGAGCCCGACGACCACAACAGCGGCCATCACAAGCCATTACAACCCTCCAATAAAGTCATTTACAGCATGTCTAGGTGGCGAGAGTGCGGCTGGAATGATCCATCACTGCTCTGTCAGCCAGATTACCGATAGGCCGTCACCGCCGCGCTGCTCATCAGAGTCACTGATAAACTGGCCTGACACATCTAATGATTCACTGTGGAAGAGTAGATGTGGCTCGCAAACACAAACACACACATGCACATTTAAAAAAAAAAAATACACCCTAGATGAGTGTCACAAACAATCGGACCGCGGCCGGTGATGGCGGAGACCAATACGGCTCCTAATTGGGGTGGTTGTCTCAGTGGGCTGAATTGTCTCTTTGAGGCGACCCTCTGCTCTTTCTGAAGAGGTAATCACCACTCGAGAAGCAGGGAATATGTGGAATAGCAGGCCTTCTTATTGATTGATGTGTTTTCCATTAACTCCAAATTGGGTGGAATTATAGTGGTGTCATGTCATCGCAGAGAAAGTCAGGATGTTGTCATGCACTTAGATAATTCAATCCGAACCCAATTAAAGTAGAGCTTTGACTGCTGGCTTTCTTGCATATCATGGATAAACTCACTTTTTCAGTGCTTGTGCTCATGCATTTGGGTATCTGGAGTGTCTACCAACCCACAAACTGTGAAATAAGACAACCCAGTCAGTTTTTTGGGGGCTGCCTAGATCAGAAAACATTTCAGAGTTGGCTCCCCTTTCTATGTCACATGCATGTATGAATATACCGCCCACAGCTTGAGAACTACCTTTGCAAAGGTGCACCATATTTTTCTCGCAAGCCAATCAAAGCAGACTGGGCTTTTTTCCAGTACTCGGTATTGGCCGACAACCAAAGCCCAGGTATCGCTATCGTTATCAGGATTGAAAAAGTCTCTGTCTGGTTTTCTTTATTGGTCCAAATCCAAGTAGAGAATTCTGCTTAAATTACTTTTATTTATTGGACCACATAAAAACCTTTAATGCATGCTTGTTTAAACTGTGCATGTTCTCAAGGTGATCACTGTAGACTGTAGAAAAGGTCACAGCATCTGTAACGTCTCCTGCATAGGCGTAGAGTCAGCGGGCGCTCAGGAGCTTAGATGTCCACAGTAATAATAATACTGTGAGGTGACCAGATTGGAAGAAAAGGGCATAGCAGAGTTTGAACTGTGAGCTAAACCTGCATCCATTCCTATATTGATCTTTGTCTATTTCACTCCACTCAGGGATTTCTTACAGTTCAATGTTATAAAAGTGCGTATTTTGCTGCATCTTCTGAACTCTATAGTCTGAACTCGTTATTCTAAATATAGCGCACACTTAAACTGATATAGATTTATTTTAAGGTCAGGCTTCCTTTTACACCTCATCCACACTGGGAATGTCAGAAGTGCGTGGCAGTTGAGTGATTCACGCGTCGAGTGTTCACACCACTTGCGTGTCTGCTGCGTTTCTGCTACTGCAGCTGCTGCTGTCAGCCCTTTCTTTCGCCTTTTAATGGCCATTTCATTTCATTATAAATATCATTTATATTTATTTTAGACAGAGAAAGGTAAAGAAAAGTGTGGTAATTTGTAAATAATAGTAATAATCCACAATTAAAACACTACTATATTCATTCATGGAGCTTTCCAAGTCACTGCATGTTCTACAACACTGTCCGGCACATATTTCAGAATAAAAGCCTTGTGTTAACAAATGAAGAAATTCTGTCCACAGAAAGAAATCGCTTGAGGGCTTTTATTTTTAAATGAAAGCAGGAAGTGTTGATTTAAAAATAAGTCTTTACTTTTTTTCATCTCCGTAACATATTCTACAGATAGATATCGAAACTGTAGTATTGTAGCTGATATGATGTCAATATACAGTCAATAGATGACCTTCACTGTCTGTAACATATTCTACAGATGTCTAGACATTGAAACTGTAGTATTGTTGTTGATATGATGTCAATATACAGTCAATAGATCACTTTCACTGTCTGTTTTTGCTGTGAACCGCGCGCCGCAAGTGTTAAAAAGAGGCGAGACCTCGGTTCTCTAGAAGAGACGCAGCTGAGACACACGTCTCATACGGGCAGTGTGGCTGCTCTAACCTGTTAACACGGACGCCAAAATAAAATAAAAACAGGTAACGCAGCCGCCACACGCTCCTGACGTTCCCAGCGGGGGTGAGGCTTTAGGTGGCTAAAATACGTTTTGCTACCGGCTCCGTCCACAGCACTGTATTGCTTTACTTCCGTGTTGGTACTCCTGTCTGCTTCTCCAAACTGAGGCGTGCCGACCGTCATCTACTGTAGGTAATACACTGACTATGGATAAGTACATCACACAATCCCACTTGAAAACACCCAAACTATCCCTTTAAGAAGGCCATGGGATACAGTTGAAAGCTTTGGAGAAAGCGTGTAAGTATACCTTGAGTTTATAATATTTTGTCACAGTTATGTTATTTCCCAGGTGAAGAATGAATCTCTACATGTGCTTATATTGGTCGTTAGCACTGCCACGTTTTGGAAAAAAAAAAACTCTATTTGATCAGCCGGACAGAAATTAAGATTATGCTGCAGGAGAAGTTTGAGAAGTTTCTATGAATGTTTTTGATGCTTTTTTATCATTGTAATGACAGAACTACCAACTTTTAATATTTCATCACCCACCCACAGGACACTAGCCCTATGTAAAGCTTTCATAGACGTGAATATGAGCATGTAATATACAGTACATATTGATAGATTAAAGTCTCATCTTTTTGGTCACTGTGGTTTAAAAAACTAACAAAAGACGCCTTTTCATAAAAATACTAGCAGCGAGCAAAAACCTTAAAAATGTATCTCTGTGCCTTCAAGGCAGTCTGGCAATCCAACAAAGTAATAAATCTTTGAAAACAGGGTGTCCAAATTTATCACAAGGGTCCAAAGATGATTCATTTGTTTTAATTTAACACTCCACCACCAAGGGCAGTGGCTTGATTACCAAAACCTGCAGAGGAGGAAGTACTAGGAAACCTGGATTTGACTTTACACAAAATACTGTAAATAATAATTAGTTTTAGAGTCCATGCCTGTAAAATGACTCACTATCTCCATGTACTGCTAACCATCTATAAATCCACTGGATTAACTGCATTAATATCGACTGGGAAAGCAGCTTCACAATATTGACGTCATGTGGGAATAGGCAACCTTGCGCAATGCGTTATCGAGAGGCTACCGGTTTTCCTTCCGATTAATCACTACGCCATCTGATTTCACAGATCACTTCCTCATCGCTGGTAAATCAGCTGCTGCAGTGTTCAAACCTGCAGCCGCGATGGTTGCCTCTTCCTCTTAAAACAAATTGCTGCGTTATCTTATCATGTGAGGGAGATTCAGATTGACGCACAGAACCTTTTTTTTTAAATACTGTCTTTCCCAAAGGTTGTTTGTGTTCCCTGTCACTGTGACTGTGAGCTGACTGCATGCTGAGAAGAAGCTTGTTAGCTTTCTGGTGTTACAGTGTTTTAACTTTACACTGATGAGCGCTAATTCATCGCCTACGCTGATTATCTTTGAATTATTTAATAAATCTGTCATTACAATCCAACCTCATGTGGCTTTTAATAACAGGTTGTTTTCATAAATTTTCCAAATTACTCGCTGCTTATAATGTGTAGAAATTCGAATGAAATAAAGAAATACAGATTAGGTAGAGCTATCATCCCTCGACTTCCCTTCTACGTATTATCCTGCCGTCAGACAGACAAATATTTGTAAATTAATGCCAAACCCAATCACTAGTGGACAAACACCCTTAAAGGTGGAATTTATAAGATATGACCAGAATTTTAGTTTAAAACATTCAGAAAATGAACTAACATTATCAACAAGCAAGAGCTTACACTTGAATTCAGTTGTTTTACCCCATAGAGTTAGTACTTACAGGCTAGTCACGAATATAACGAGGGTCTATTCTTGAACACAACAGAATCAGACTCCAGTCCACCTGAACATTTCAAGTGATCATTCAAGTGTTTCTATGAGCGTAAGAAATGAAACCTTTCGGTAACAAAAAGGGAACACAGTAAGAGGTGAAAATGCACACAGTCTCCCTTATGAAAAAAACATCGAGAGAGAGAGAAAACAGGGGTGTTGGCAGGTATGCCATAAAGGTTGAGGAATCTATGCTATTCTTGGAGGTCTGTCTTCTACAACCCCCTGGAGTCATCACCGTTTCCACTTTCATTTCTAGCCCTCCCTGGCTCATGAGAGCGTCTGGATTGACGGCCCCCGATGCCATTCACATACACATTTACCGTCACACACAAACACACACACACACACACACACACACACACACACACACACACACACACACACACACACATCCCTGTAATTCTATCTTTGTGAGAACACTCATTGACATAATGTATTCCCTAGCCTATTAACCTATAACCGTACAGGCTGCTCTCATACACCGTCGGTAGCAATACCAATGAAAGGTAATGCACTGTAATTAGTATATATCCTACAAAATCAATTTGTATGCAATCCATGTAATCGTGAACCAAGAACCATAAAGAGCGACAAACGCCACGTAGGGAGGAGGTCTGGATGGATGTGTGGGTCAAAAACATTCGACTTTTGCCCAGGAGGTCAGTGTTCGTGTCTAACCAGTACTTCTGTACTTAAGTTACACTTTTTTAACCCAAACCATGATCTTTTCCTAAACAAAAAAAATCGAAGTAGTGTTGCCTAAACCTAACTTGGTAGTTTTGTTGCCTAAACCTAACTACAGTAAAGCAATTTTGTTGTCTAAACCTAACTACAGTTAAGTAGTTTTGTTGCCTAAATCTAACTAAGTAGTTTTGTTGCCTAAACCTAACTAAGTAGTGTCGTTGCCTAAATCTAACTAAGTAGTTGTGTTGCCTTAACCTAACTAGGTAGTTTTGTTGCCTAAACCTAACTACAGTTAAGTTGCCTTGTTGCCTAAATCAAATTAAGTGGTTTTGTTGCCTAAATCTAACTAAGTAGTTGTATTGCCTTAACCTAACTAGGTAGTTTTGTTGCCTAAACCTAACCAAGTCAATCTTTTCCTCAACCTAACTAAGTCGTTTTGTTGCCTAAACCTAACTACCGTTAAGTTGTCTTGTTGCCTAAATCAAATGAAGTGGTTTTGTTGCCTAAACCTAACTACCGTTAAGTAGTTTTGTTGCCTAAACCTAACCAAGTAGTTTTGTTGCCTAAACCTAACTACCATAAAGTAGTTCTTTTGCCCAAATCTAACCAAGTCAGTCTTTTCCTAAACCTAACTAAGTAGTTTTGTTGCCTAAACCTGAAGAAGTTGTTTCCTGTGAAGATGGAAGTTTAATTTGAAAAGACTGTAGGCATGTAACGAGCGGCTATTGACACGTGTTACTAACCCTTACCTAAACCTTATTCTAACCTGAACCCTTAAACCAAGTCTGATCCCTCAAACAGGCCTTTGAAGAAGTGAGGACCGGCCAAAATGTCCTCATTATGAAGGTCTAAAACTAAAATTGGTCCTCACAAAGATAGATGTACAAGAAAACACACACAGATTAGTGCGTGTGTGTGTACAGGGTCATAGAAACACACTCATACAGCTACAGGTACACGCATAGCACCACCACTCCTGTCGTTGTCCTTGGTGCTGAAATTCCCCGAGCCAATAACAGCGTCGATGTTAACATGCCTATGCAGCCTTTTCAATCAGTCAAACCAGCAGCTCGCAAGGACCTTTGAAAGAAACGTATGGTTCCCTGGGCTGGGGAGAGCGGGAGATGACGCTGGTTCGTCATAATACACTCTCTAATTACACTCCAGATTGAATAATATAAAAAGAGTGTGAAGAGGGGATAAGATTAGGGCCTGGGGGAGAGCCTACGTATTGAATCTCAAAGCATGTGCAGCTACATCTCCTAATTTCTCCATAATTACGTCTGGCACCCGACTATGGGCTCGTATGCCAACGGTTGACATGCATGAGGACCGGCGAAGAATACCGGTTATGCCACGGCGGATGGGGAAATAGTGTCACGGCTGCCAATTAAAATAAAGGGCGGAAGTGAGGGAAGCACCTTGTTTCACCATTTCTCTGTATCTCCACTGTCTCACTCCATCACTGTTAATAATTGATCAAAGTTTGCAGTCTCGGCTTTGATATATCCATGGCAACGGCCTGCGCGGAGAGTGTGTGTCTGCACATACTGCAATGCATGTGTGTGTGTGTGTGTGTGT
>CAKAOI010051289.1:0-59597 GCA_916701655.1 Sebastiscus albofasciatus
AATATATTATACTATGACTTTTTTATTTTTTCGACATACTATACTATGACTTTTTTCATCATATCTTACTATGACTTTTATTTTTTCGACATTCTATTCGTTCATTGTATAGTATGTCGAAAAGTTTTATGAAAAAAACATCATTGTATAGTATTTTGAAAAATTTCATGAAAAAATATCATAGTATAGGATGTTGAAACATTTTATGAAAAAAAAACATTATAGTGTAGTTTGTCAAAAAATGTTTTTTTGAAAAAACTTCAAAGTTTAGTATATCGAAAACTTTTGTGAATAAAATGTCATGGTATAGTATGTCGAAAAATTTTATGGAAAAAACGTCATAGTATAGTATTTTGAATTTTTTTTTTGAAAAAACATCATAGTACAGTATTTTGAAAAATTCCATGAAAAAAATGTCATAGTATAGTTTGTCGAAATTGTTTTTGAAAAAAACGTCATTGTATAGTAATGCCGAAAAATGGCATGAAAAAAAGTCATAGTATAGTATTTTGAAAAATGTCATGAAAAAATGTCATAGTATAGTATGTTGAAACATTTTATGAAAAAAAAACATTACAGTGTAGTTTGTCAAAAAAAAAAATTTTTTGAAAAAACGTCATAGTATAGTATTTTGAAAAATTTTATGATAAAACGTCGTAGTATAGTTTGTCAAAAAAATTCATGAAAAAAAAACGTCATAGTATAGTATGTTGAAAAATGTTATGAAAAAAACGTCATAGTATATTATGTTGAAAGATTTTATGAAAAAAAACGTCATGGTATAGTTTGTCGAAGAATTTCATGAAAAAATGTCACAATATAGTATGTCGAATAATTTTGTGGAAAAAACGTCATAGTATAGTATGTCGAAATTATTTTTGAAAGAAACGTCATAGTATAGTGTGTTGAAAAATTTCATGAAAAAAAGTCATAGTATAATATTTCGAAAATTGTTATGGAAAAAAATGTCATATAGTATTTTGAAAAATGTCATGAAGAAAATGTCATAGTATAGTATGTTGAAACATTTTATGAAAAACAAATGTCATAGTATAGTTTGTCGAAATTTTTTCGAGACAAAAATGTCATAGTATACTAGTATAATATTAGTACTATATAATACTATATAGTACTAGTATCATTTTTTTGACATACTATACTATGACTTTTTTTCATGAAAGTCATAGTATAGTATGCCGAAAAAAAGTCATAGTATGTCAAAACATTTTTTAAATCATTTTATAGTATTTAGAAACAAAGTCATAGTATAGTGTGTCGAAAATAATAAAACTCATAGTATAGTATGTCGAAAAAATAAAGAAGTCATAGTATAGTATGTCGAACAAAAGTCATTGTATAGTATGTCGAAAAATTTAAAAGTCATAGTATAATATGTCGAACATTTTTTTATAGTATAGTATGTGTAAAAAAAGAATTTGTATAGTATCGTATGTCGAAAAAATTAAAAAGTCATAGTATAGTACCTTTAAAAAATATTAATACAATTTTTTTAACTTTACTGTGACTTTTTTTCGACATACTATACTATGATTTTTTTTTTTTAATTTTGAAATACTATACTATGACTTTTTTAATTTTGTCGACATACTATACTACGACTTCTTTTGAGTACATGTTTCGACAAACTATATTATCACTTTTGTATGTCACTTTTTGACAAACTATACTATGACTGTTTTATTTAATTTTTCGACATAATATACCATGACTTTTTTCATCCTATTATTCAACTTACTATACACTACTCCTTTTTTCGATATGCTATACCATGACCTTTTTTTACGACACTTTTCAACATCTGTTTTCATGCCATTTTTCCATATACCATACTATGACTTTTTTGTCATGCCATTTTTCAACATACTAGACTATGACCTATGACATTTTAATGGCATACTATACTATGACTTTTTTATGACATTTTTATGGCATTTTATGCCACGACTTTTATTCCATGACTTTTATGCCATATCATTTTGATGAAATTTTTCTGGCCAATGCACACACCCTGTTTATTTGAATTATGTTTCACTGATACAGTGTTCCAAGTATTTATCAAAAAGTAAGACTGGTTAGTTTTGTTAAGTAAGTTAAAATGTATCGTTGATCTAACCAGTCAGAACTCGAAGTGGCGATGAGGTCTTAAAATGTATGGAAAAACACACACACACACACACACACACACACACACACACACACACACACAACCTGGCTGTTAAGGTTCAAGTGAAGTGCACAACTTTAGCTTTTCTGTCCACACAAACACACACACATACATACACTGTACGCTGGTCGTATATCTGCAGAATTTTCTACTTCAAAGTTGAACACAGAGGGTTTATTCATGTGCTGGGTGGTGCAGAGGTGGGGGCAGTGGGGACCTCCTCTGCACTGACAAATAAGAAGCTGTTGGTGTCGGTGGGCTGTTCCCAGGCCTGCTCTATATTCCTCGTAGGACAAAAATAGATTCCCTAGTTTTCCAGCACCAGGTTGAACCCTTGAGAGAGAGTGAGAGAGAGAGAGAGAAGAAGAAGAAGAGGAGGAACTACAGTTGTTAAAGCAGATTCATAGAAACAAGCACATTTAAAGGTGTATTATAGTAAAGAAGAGGTAAAGAAGAGGTCATCAACCTCAGTGTTAACCATTTTATTTATTTGTCCATAATGAAATAAAACAAAGAGACTACTCATACAAAACAATCATACTGTTGATTGTAAAACTGTTCAGAATAGAACCTGAGCACTTTCATCACCTGGTGATCAAATGTCCTTACTGTTTAGGATATCGATTGTCATGATTTGTTTTCATTCAGATTAAAGCACCACACTGGTTTGATACGAAACAAAAACATGCTAGTATACTACAATATTGCAAAGCAGGTGAATACATCTCCACACTGTTGTGGTTCCTTCCTGTCTTTGGTCCAAACATCTGGAGATCACATCCCGACCTCTTGAACATTATGTAATGTAGCATTACTCTATATACATGTCCTTCAGTATGTTCAGCATCTAGATTGCATACACAGAATAAGCATGTAGAAAACTAGGACACCAACTATTGTACTTACTAACACACACACACACACACACACACACACACATGCATGCACACAGACACACGCACACACACTCACATTAGATAGAGTTAGAGCTAAACACTGGCATCTTAAACAAGATGGAATTGAGGATACTGTCAAACTGAGTGTAAAAGGAAAAGCTACATTTAGGATCATTTCACAGTGATATCCAAAACTGGATGCCCTGAGATTTAAAAAAAAAAAAAAAAAGTTATGAAAAAATGCATTGTGTGATTAGAATAACATCACAATCTGTATGCTTTAATACTATATGTTCCAGACAGAAAGGTACACTTATGATTACTTTTTCAGAGACGTCACTTCCAGTTTAGTTCAACTTGAGTCTTATTTTTGCAGTTTTGTCAATCTCTCCTATTAACATCGTTGTATTCATAAAGTGAATTGCTGAGATCATAACACATCTAGAGAAAAAACAGAATAGCTGAACTCATATGAAAGAGAAAAAACAAAAACAAACAGTAAAATCATCACCCAAACTGCCCATTGTAAACATTCATCACATTTTCTGGTTTAGCTTTGACCTACTGAAAGCAGTTTGGATACAACTTGATTGATCACCTAACTGCTTGGTGTTTGGACAAAACTACACAACTAAGACTGAAGTTGTCATAAACAGAAATGATCCTCTAACATCCTTCATGTTTTCTTGGTCTTGAACACACACACACACACACACACACACACATAACACACACATAACACACACATAGCACACATGATTTCCTTCATCATCAAATTCATGGACTGCTGTGATTGCACTGTATCTGTGACTGATTGTTACAGTATGCATGCCGAAGGGTTTGTGTAATGTCTCAGGACCCTTAAAGTACTTAACCGTTGGTCATTTTGTAGAAATAAATGTCAACAAACACATAATTTCAAGATCTGCAAAATTTCTATTCAACAATCCACTAAATCAATGATGTTAGTATTTCAGTTTTTGGCAGTCGTCCCCTACTCAACTCCTTTCCTTCATTTTTTTACCCCCAAAAAGCTTCTCTGTGCATCAGTGTCTCTGGTTTTCCAGCAAGGGTAAACTCAGGCCTTGGCTTCATGGTGGTTCATCTCCAACCCATCCTCAGCATCTTTATTGCCCAGGGCTGAGTTCTTCTTGCTGGGCTCGTGTCCCAGAGCTTCAGCCTCTTCCAAAGTACTTGTTAGAGGTTTGCCCAGGGTCTCAGGCAACAGCAATGTCAGCACTCCGATAATGATCGCCAGGATTCCCACGATGAGCTACAGGGGGATTGTGATGAATAAATCAATTTGTTAAGTTTCGTTTTGTTGCCAGGATACCCTTGTACAGCAGATAATGACAAATGGAAACTAGTGTTACACGGAATACCGATACTAGAAAGGTATCGCAATACCCTGCTGTTAAAAACGGTCCGATACCACGTTTTATTAGTACCGATACTTTAAGAATGACTGTGTTTTAATAGGAGCCATGAGTTGATGTGCAACCGCGGGGCTGTGTGTGTGTGTGTGCAGCGCTCTGCTTTGGAGAACGGCATTACGATTGGGATCCCGCCGGAGCAGGTGATAA
Source organism: Sebastiscus albofasciatus (assembly GCA_916701655.1). Lineage (NCBI taxonomy): Eukaryota > Metazoa > Chordata > Actinopteri > Perciformes > Sebastidae > Sebastiscus > Sebastiscus albofasciatus. Next base: position 4,665 of record CAKAOI010051289.1, read on the forward strand.
TGACTTTGCACTGTAGTGACAACCAGAAGGAAGGAGTCAACAAGTGGAGTTGAAAAGGATTAAAGCAGGTCATGAACCGCTCACTGGCTGCACAGTCTCACTCTGAGACCGATAACATTAGATTCACCATCTTTTCTGAATCTGTCCAAGCATCTCGTGTAATTCGGCAAACACATAATCCACCAAAGAGCATGCGTTAAAGTATAATTTTACCGTGTTTTCACAGTAACGTGAAATGGACAGAGAGGAAAAGCAGTCCGGCGAGAGTGACTCTTCTCTCTCTTCACAGCACTTCGACTAAACACAGGGCTTTCTACAGTTACTGTGGTATCTTCCTGATTTTAGCAGCTTTTCTCACATCAACTTCTCACAGAATTTCATCTGAATTTATTATCATTATTGAGTTTTTGTTTTGGAAGCCTCTCGCTGTCTCCTGTGCTGCAGTACCACTCTCCGCCTGAACTATTACTGATGCGCCGCTGTTTTATTTTAATTTTTTTTTTAAAGCCTTATTACAGTAAATGCTGTTTATTGAGTGCTATCAGAATCAGAAATACTTAATTGATCCCTCGGGAAAATTACAGTTGTTCCGTTTTAGAATAAAAACATATAGAAACATAAATAAGTTGTAAGAAAAATAGAAATAAGAATAGAGATGAAATGTAAATGTGTGTGCATTATCACATATTAAAGCAAGAAATACATGCAAATATAAAGTTAACTATCAAAGAAATAACTCAAATATAATAATAATAATAAAAAAATGAAGTTTCATGTTCTGTCATCTATTATTCCATTACCTTTCCTGATGTTTTACATTTTTGCCGTAGCATCGTTTCAGTATCGGTATCGAGATATTTAGGCAGGGTATCAAAGTCATAATTTTGGCATCGTGACAACACTATTAGGAACAAGGTGCAAAGGTGACAGAATGGACACGGTAATTAAATATGAAATAATATCTGTTGTTCTGAGAGATCCAGTCAAAAGAGAACATGTATACCTGAGGTAGGTAGATCCAGAAATCAGCCAGGTACACGCAGAAAGGGGCCACAACACTGCCAACACGGCACATCATACTGCCACTACCCACTGCCAAAGACCTGGAGGGACACAAAGTCAGCAACATTAGAAAGGACAGTGACGTCAGGGTACAGGCACGAAGCCTGCCACCACCAGTATAAACAATAATCAGTTACTGAAAAGCAACATTACTTGTGTCATATCTGCAGCTACATAAAACTCTGGTATGACTGTCATAGTTCAAACTGTGTTTCTTGACTTTTCTATGTTTCTTTACTTGAAAAGACACAGAACTGGCAACTTTAATGTGCTCATAATGATATTCTGTGGAAAAGGGTAAATCTACAAAACCACATACATAAAGTATACAATGTTAATGACGCTCATGACTCTTTCTTCCTTGATTTTGTATAGAAAACCATGCTTTAAAAGTGCATAAGGGCTATAAAGTATGTAAACAAAAATGTGTTTTCTTTGTTTAGGGTCTGTATGAGTTGAGCGCATCAATAAATTGAAGAAGCATTATACAAAAACATCTCTAAAAAGACAAATTGAAAACTGATTCTAGTCCAGATGTTTGTAGGAGCTGTATGTGTTTTGATTCTGTTTGCTCTTACCTGATGATGGTTGGGTAAAGCTCACAGGTGTACAGGTAGATGAGACCAAAGGCAATGGCGATGGCAAACTTCCCTATCATAGCAAGAGCGATAGCCAGCGCCTCGATATTCTGTGGAAAAGGGGGGTGAGGTAAAAAAAAAAGTCAGTTGGATTGTGAGAGACAAGAACTTCCCATGTTTATCCCATGTTTCATAGTAAAGTAAACAGAAACTTTGCTTTGCTCTTTTGCACATCATTTTGTTCTGAGAGGCAACATTTGCTGTAAGAACCTTTACCCTGTAAATGATATTTCATCACACACAAAAATAAAACACTTGACCTTTGACCTTCAGATGTTTCATTAGACCACTGACTCCAATAATAGTCCAGACTCTCTGGAGTTGAACTGAAGTTCATGCTGACTGGATTTTGTTTAATCACGTTTTCTCATAAGTAATCTAATAAACTGAAGGACTGAATGCTCCCTCAGACACTTTTGATTTACTTAGTTATTACACACTGTGGCATGGGAAGCACATAAACTATTTCTTTTTACGCATTTAGTCATGTGTTCATACTGTATGTGAGAATATGTATGTGTGGGAGTGTTTTATAGTTGTACATGTATGTATTTAATACGTGTGAGTATGTGTGTGTATGTACTACAGCGTCCTCGTAAAGTGAGCTGTGACCTCAAAAGCTCCATTGCTTCTCTTACAAACACCGGCTATGACGCACGCAACAGATAGAGACAACAACTCCTACGATCTGCAGAGAGAAGAGGGAGGCTGTGTGAGCTGATCCAATCCAAATAAGCTATTTCTGAACTGCTGGTCTGAATCCAACAATCTTTATTTTTGGCTGTGCTGATGTTTAGGAATGAGAGTGTTCTTTTCTCTATTAATTAATTTCATCTTTGTTAAGTAGTTAGTGCTACGTGGTGTTTGCATGGTACTAGCCGTATGTTGCTGCATGTAAACACATGACACACACGGGACAGCCTCCTCTCCTCTCTGTGCCTGAACACTGGCAATCTTATTTCTATTACAGGAAGTGGTGATGGGAGTGATTTTTTTTCATCCTGTGCAGGTGCAAGATTTGCTAAAAAGTGTGTGTTAACAGTATGTAGTGTTTAATAAAACATATAGTGGTTCTATCTGGACAAAATACAGATAGGGGTTAAGTAAAGCCACTGAAATGAGTTATAAATGTTTTTACTGTAACTCCCTCTCACTAATACCGTTCAGTGTAGCTATGTATACAAACACAACATTCAAAAGTAAGAGTGCTCAGGGTAGCCACCATGAAAAGGGAGACTGTTATAAGGAATTTCTGAGCCAGAATGAGGTTCTAGTTGCAAAGATTGTATTACAAATCTTCAGAAACTTATGGAGAAACTTGCTCAACAAGTTGGGATAGAAACTGAGGCTCAGAACTGAAGAGCACATTGTGAAAAGATCTATAGAAAGATGTATAGCAGCAGGGGTTTCCAAGGTCTGAGACTTTGGGTCTCTCCTCAGACAAAGCTTGGAAAAAAGCGGCCCTCACCAGTCCGTAGTTTACTTTCTTAGTTTGCATATGGGATCATAATTATATTATTTGATCCCATAAATGAGACAAAATAGCCTAATAATGCTGTTTGACATAACTTCAGCCTACACCAATTACATAAAAAAGGTATGTCCTAAGGCATTTATTAGTGTCTGACTCTGGGAAAGTGGGAAAAACAGTTCCTCAAAACTACTGCATCTCTCTTTAACCAAATCACACACATTTAGGCTATTCTATGTGAAATTATTTTGATAACTAATATCATATTTTTGCACTTCCATTCACTGAGCCTCCCCTGAAATGGTTTGGAGCCCCCCCCTGGGGAGGCTTGCCTCCCACTTTAACCTCTGATCTATAGAGTGAATACAAAGAATGTGACCAATACCAAGCTTGCTGAAAAAAGGAGGTTGAGACATTCAATCATTTACTACTCCCTACTCACTATCCAGGGAGTTCTGTGTAGAGGACTATATAGTGAGCTCATCAGCAAAATGAAAAAAACACTTTCGGACACTACTCGGGTCCTTCTCTCTGTGCCATTAATTACATCATTGCTGTTGGGCAATTAAAACGTGCCAGATCAACGTCAGCTTTGACCACCCATATAATAGATATCAACATGTATTTTTGTGCTAAATACATATTGTAAGCTATTTTATTGAGTTGCCTCTTAGCGAAATGCTCTGAATGTAAGTTCCCCCTGGGAAGCAGTGATGCAGCGTATAATGTCTAGGGCTTTTATTGTGAAAGGTAAGAACGAAAGGAGTAAAGCGGTGATGTGCTGTCGTCTGAGGTCTGTCTGCCGCCAGTTAACATATTTTCCCAAATAAATAAATACAAAGTACTTTGTGGCTGTTTGTGTTGTGATTCGCTGCTCTGCGCACATTAAATATATTATTTACAACTCATGGATTTGTCTCAATCGCGCTGCTCTCTTTCCTCTCGTCCGTGTGCTATTTGTCCATCAGCGCAATGCATCATGGCATATAGTGCCTGTTTAGTGACCATCATTGTCCACTATTTTTCACAATGCATTGTGGGATACTTTGGTTCCACTTTAGGGTATAATAATTCTCATTGTACAGATAGCTCAACAAAATGGCAAACTCACTATATAGTGAGTAATTAGTGATTTTAAGACGCATTCATTATCAAAACCTACGCACCAATGGCCAAGGAAGTGTACAAACTTGCTGGTTGGTCATTAAAGTGTTTCTTAGCACCTTTATCCACTGTGTGTATCCAACTCTCTCATACTTCTATGGTATGTTTGCCAAGGTAAAGTATATTTGTCCATGTAGTTTACCAAAGAACAAAGAATACAGATGGTTTGTGATAGTGTATGTTAGCCTGCAGATGGAGATTCATTAAGTCGCGCAGAAGTTACAAAAGTGACACATTACAGAGAGAGGAGGTAAAAAGAAAGCTTGATACGACTCTCTGTCTCCACGCTGCTATATTTCAGCACATTGACTGCTCTGTTCAGAGTGGCTTTCAATGTCAAAGGTCCTATTTACTTGGACATTATGTAGCAGCTGTTTGCCAACCCAACTGTAAGCAGCACTAATGTGGGTCAGAGCTCAGAGCACAAATACTGGGAAATGCATGTGTCATATATCAGGGTTCAACGGTGGTGCAATGGACCGGGGCAACGTTAGGACAGTAAAGTCAAGAGCTAGCGGTCCAGAAAGATTGTAAGAGAAAACACTTTAAAATAGCCCTATATTACAGTTAGCCTAATCCTGAAGGATCATTTGCCCACATTGAATAAGACTGATTTGTGTAGCATAAGGACAATTCCTCTAAATTTGGGGTCAAATATGTTGCTTTTAACAGAATTTTGTAACTAATTTTCATGATTTTCATCATGGAGACACTGAAAATTGCGTTGGAGCCAGTAGCCACAAAGAAATAATAGCGCTGACGATGCATCTAAGTATGCAACAACATGAATTATAATACTTTTAAGAATACTAACGCTTCAAATTCTTACACATATACACACAGTGTCTCTCAGACACACACTCAGACTCTCAGTACGTACAGCAGGTACCACAATGATGAGCATACAAGTGACCCCGGCCAGGAGCAGAGCTGGGGCGCAAGTCTTCTTCCTTCCAATCCGGTCCATCGCAAAGCAGCCAACCAGATACGAGGGGATCTCCACTGCACCTGGAAACAGCCAATCACAGCAGAGGTCAGAGTCAGAGGTTACCGTGCCACTGACACACTGACACCGAGACATTCTATCTAGTGGACCTAAATAAACTGCATCTGCAGTGTTAGTGACACTCAGCCACACAAATGTGCGTCTCCAAATGACACAAGTGGGGATTATAAATGTTCCTACTGGACATTACAGGAAGCTGTTTTCTGTCAAGTATAAAGAGGAAAGAAGACAAAGTAAATTTAAATACTGCGTGTCATCTGCTGAATTGATCAAATGAAATTCCCAGACACAACTAGTACCAAATGTGGTATTTAAGATTGCATTTGTGAGGAATAACATTTGCTTGGGAAAACTGCATGCATTCAAAATAACATTGCATGAGCAGTACATCAGTTCTTGAATTGTTTAACAAACAAACAAACAAATCGGATTTTCTGTATCGGTTGAAAAGAACACAGGGAAACTATTACGCTTGCAGATGGAGAGCTGCTATTTTAATTGCTCACAGGCTAATTTGAACTGCCACGTTACCAAGCGGTAAACAAAGCCAAACAGAGGAACAGAAATCATCTCACTGTCTCCCCAAAGACATAACACTCTCCAAACTAATACGACCCTTGATGAACATGATGTTTTTATAATGTAAAGGCACACACATTGCAAACAGACTGTAGCTGAGATTTGGTAAACAGCCTCACTGCACGCAGACATAAGACATAAATAAAGAAACACACGGACATAAACCCACTCTGCAATTCAAACCCACATGTTGTAAAGTAGGACAGCAACTGTTGTCAACAAGCTATCTACAAACACTAATATACCTACCCTTGGATGACCTAAGCAGGATGTTGTTGTATAGTTTTTCAGTATCATTACCAGTATTTCCCTCCTTTCTTTCATGCACATTCATTTGCACTCGTCAGCCAATCACTTACCAGCAAGGAAGAGGTTAACGTACTGGTTTCCTCCCAGGTTGACTGAGCCCAAAGAGAAGACGTAGTAGCCCAGGCTGCCAATGAACCAGATGGCCCACACCGTACATGTGCGGCCAGCCATCCTCCAGCTGCCGAACAGATCCAGGATGGAGAGCTTCTTCTCGGACTGCTGCGGCCGCTCCTCTGCCTCCTCCAGCAGAGCTTTGCCGTTCTCCTTCTCCTCCGGCTCCAGGAGCTCCTGCACCTTCAGCCGGCATTCAAGGCCGTTGAAGCGGGCAATCTTGTCCACCAGGGTCTGAGCGTCCTTGTAACGGCCTTTGGCGAGCAAATAAAAGGGCGTCTCGGGGAACTTCCAGCAGAAGAACAGGAAGGGCGAGGTGCACGTGGAGAGGATGATCTGGTAGATCCACCAGACACGCACCAGGTAACCGGTCAGAGCCACCACCATGATGCCTACAGCGAAGGCCGCGTGCACGTGCATAGAGGTCCACGTGCGTACCTTGATCCCAGTGAACTCTGTGACGTAGACAAACACCACCACGAGGTAGCCACTGGACACCTGCCAAAAGCAAAGATGGGAAAGAGGAGAGGAGGGACACAGATGATGAAGGAGGAAGATGGACAGGGGGAGGAAAAAAAAATTAGAATATACATGCTTGCAGCTGCATTAATCAGCACTTTGTGTCAGTATTGTTACAACAGAACACAGAGTGCCTGGTTGTAAAGTATTTAAGGATTTGAAATGGTGTCTTTCCTCTAGGCCACATATTTGTAACATTCAACATTCAAGAAGCAGCTATGGGATAAAGCTAAATGCTAAATGTAAGAGTAGCACAAGTAGAAACGAATCATAAAATCAGCAGACAGATACACAGCTATGCAATATCTAATGTTTGCTAACATTCGCTACCCGTAAACTGCTCGTCATACCGGACTAATCCAGACTGTAGCAGCAAAACTCCTGAGTGCATTGAACTGATCAAGGGTGAATTTAATCACTCATTTATTCAAGTCTTCATTTGTAAAAGAAACAATGTGCCCTTTCGTCTTTTAAAAGTTACACGGTGTTGCTTTAAAGTGTAAAAATTGGCATGTTTGGCAATTGGCAATATTGCTTGCTCCAGATGTTGTTCACTGGATCAACTCCTTTCCACTTGTATGCATGTACAGCACCCCTAAAATGAGTAATTCACACTTACATGTTGACATATATGCAACTTATAGGTAAACATGTTTAATGTTGTTTTCTTTGTCAGGTCAAAATCTCTGTGTAATACAAACTGCATGGCAGTTAATCAGGTGTTAAGTCCCTGCTTATTCAACACTGTTCAGTGTGTCTCTGCAGCCTGAGCCTTCACTATCTGAGAGTCTGATTCTATGTGAAAAACAACAGCTGTAGCTGAGGACTGGAAGGGTGGGGGTGGAGGGGGAGTGGTAGAAGACGGAGAGGAGAGGGGTGAAACAGTGGACACACTGTGAGGACACTCAGCACAACTTAACTGCTGTGCGGACCAACCATATCCGTAATGACTCCCTTCCTTTGCCTTGAAAACATGTTGATTTATGCATATATTATGTTTTACTTTTGTACACAATATACCAATATACACACACATAAACATACACTCTTAGTTTCTTGCTCTGCAGCTGTTTATATTTTAGGTAAACAGCTTCAGAAGGACAACAAATCAACTCAGACATAATGCCATATTCATATATACACAGATATCTATGCTATAATAGATCCTGCCCGTAACATCTCCATACATTTAAAGGTTTTATCGATTATGAAAAATACAAGCAATTATGGTCTAATTTCTGCTTGCATCCCCTTGTTATATATATTATTATTACATGACTTGAATACTCGATTCTGATTGGTTAATCACAGCATTCTACGGTCTGTTATTTCTTTATAACAGACCGTTGCTATGTATAACAGACCGTTGCTATGTATAACAGACCGTTGCTATGGACACAGTTCTGATCTCGGATTCTGGATGACCATTTTTGTGTCAAATTATTGATTTCTTAATGTAAGTAGCCGTGTAATAAGCGGGATAATGTACATCTGGCGGATCAGGGCAATGCAAGACCCCTCCACATTGGAGTTTATTTCACAATAATGCCCAGCTCACTGTGCATTATCCCTTACTGAATGCTTTTTCAAAGTTTATGTGGGTAAATATTTAATTCTCAGTAAAAAAAAAGAGGGTAGAACTACAATAAGTTACACATTTATAGTAAGTTATTTTCTTAAAATACACAGCTGGAAAAAAACATCTTGCTTCGGTTTGCATGTTGGCATAACTGCAATAACAGGAGGTGGTATTCACAGATAACAGTGATTGGCAAAGAGGTTGTTTTCTAGAAAAGCAGAAAGTAGGGCACCTCCCTTATCCCACATTGGGTGTTAATAGTGTTAACAGGGACTTTTTTTCAAAAATAACTGACAGTGTTTTGAAAACATTTTGCAAAATGCAATTTCACACTGGTAGATTACTTTTATCAACTAAGTTAGAGGTCTATGGAAATGTACTGGAAATTCATGTCACAATTGCTCACCTACCTACTTTTCTTTTGGTATACTCTTATATCATTCATTCCACAGAAGGCTTTTACAGCATACCCACCTATCAGCCGGTCTTTTTTCATTGTGGCTGGAGGTGCAAATAACTGGTTGCTATGGAGACGGAGGTGCAAATATGCATTGTAGCGGACGACAGCGTGGGTAGAGCGTGACATCACTGTGTGTAAACAAATAAAAGAGTATACCCACTTCCTTCTTGGTAACCTACTACCCATCTACCTTGCAGTACATCCAACCTCATCAATGACCAACTACACCACTGCAGATACACAACCACATACAGTACATGCACACATTGGACTCACCATGGCAAGGAGGAAGCGGAGCACCACAAAGAAATAGTAGTTCCCAGAGAACGCAACAGACACCCCGAGCACAAACTGACAGAGGCTGGTGAACATCAGGATCCTCACACGACCAACTCTGGAGGAGAGAAGACACATCCAACCCAGGTAGAGAAACAGAGAGAGGGTGAAAGAGAGATAACATAATCGAGTTAACATTAGTTAACAGCTAAGCAATGCATTTAATGTAGGATATTTTAATTGTCAAAGGTGTGTTGGAACTTTCAGTTATAGCAGGCCAATATAATGCTGTACTCAAGGTACAGTACTAGACCAACATTTTGATGTAGGCATGGCATGGCATATATTACAATAGGGCTGCAAGTAACGCTTATTTACATTGTCCATTAATCTGTCTGTTATTTTCTCGATTAATCGATTAGTTGTTTGGTCTATAAAATGTCAGAAAATGGTGAAAAATGACGATCAGTGTTTCCAAAAGCTCAAGACGACGTCCTCAAATGTCTTGTTTTGTCCACAACTCAAAGATATTCAGTTTACTGTCATAGAGGAGTAAAGAAACCAGAAAATATTCACATTCAAGAAGCTAATTCACTTTATACCTTACACATTTGCCTCAGTTCTACCTGAACAATATCTAATACCAATGTTCTCCAGCTCTGTGTTTGGAGTTTAACATAATGGCCACTTTGCCTCGAACATAGAAGAGATGCTTAAGCACCTCTTTGCCTGCTCAATGTAACTCACAGCCAGCAGAACTTGACCTCACAGTGTGAGCCACGGAGACCGGTACTTTGACAATGCTCAGCTCAGAAAGGCATTCAACCAGACATGGTGGATAAGACCATGGATAAAAACAAAAGACCAGATACAGTGAGGTGACAATGATCCAATACAACAACTGCTATCAGCATTTAATCATTACCTTATAAGATGATTGGCAGACATCAAAGCAACGACTAACTTTATATCAGACCAAAGTCCTACTTCTAAGTGTTGACCACTTTGGCTGGGACACCTGATATGTCCAAAGTGTGTCGGGACACCTACTATCGTTTTCCTGCCGCTCTCATCTCTTCTTCTTTCCATCCTCATCCACACCAACCATCAACCTTCCCAGCCTAACTATTACTCTCATCATCCCTCTCCCATATGCTTCACGCCTCCATGTTTGGTAGGGCAACTCAGTCCTATGCTCATATATCAGTATAGTATATCAGAAGTGTCTCCTGAAGTTATGACTACATGTGTAAGGGATTATAAAGGACCTGTGCTCTTGTCCCCCCCCCTGTGTGAATTCAAAGTGCCCACCCTCTCCTCCTCCATCCTGCAGCCCCTGCTTACCTGTCAGCAATGTCCCCAAACACCAGCGCTCCGATCAGCACCCCCAGCATGAAGGTGGGCTGGGTCAGCTTGGCCAGCCACTCTCTCTCACACACCAAGTCCCAGTCCGTCACTATGCTTTGGTAAACTTCAGTGAGGTCGTAAACAAAGTTCCCATCGCAGTCTTTCACCGTTTTGTTGCCATCAAAGTCGTACGTAAAGTATTGTGGGTCGATGCGCAGGGCGCAGCGGCACCGGCTGAGCTCCCACTGATCTCCCTCTGCCGTCCTCACCACCAAGGGCCCAGTCCCCGCCTTGAAGAGCGGCAGGATGTCTTCCAGGCTAGATCCCGTCAGGTTACCGTACAGGACGTCGGTGATGTTGCCGGGCACACTGCACACAAAGTTTGGCGTCTGCACTAAGAAGACAGAGGCCAGGTAGTGGATCCCACAGGCTACGGCCTGGAAGACTGCTGCGAAGTACAGGCATGCCTGAAATCTGGAGAGAAAGAAAATGCATTAAAAATATGCTGACACCAGAGCTGAAGAGGAGATGATGAGTGATTTGGAGCAATTATTTAGTCCTCCCATTTAGCAGACAACTGCAAAAAGGTTGCCTTAACAACTCATTGTTTATATCCATATAAAGCTCTTTCCATGTGCGTAAAAAATACAGTGATTAGATCAAAACAACAACTTTCTAGAGCCATTTGAAGCAGAGCAAGTGGGTAGAGTGTGTGTGTGTGTATGAGGGGAAGTGAGCGGTGAAGCAAGAGAGAGAGAGCGGCGGCGATGGGAGCGAGTAACGTTATCGACTCCGGATCAAGCAGGAAAAGTTAACAGAGTTTGGTTTTGTCCATTCTGGGCTTCTGTAGACACATGGCGGTGCAACATGGCAAATGCCGTGGAGAGAGGACCCACTCCCTATGTAGATATAAACGACTCATTCTAAGGTAACAAAAATACAACAATTATTATCATTAGGTAATCACCTAATGATAACATTTTTTGTGTTACACTAAAGAAAACACATTTATTAATATTATATTCAATTTCTGCCAGTAGATCCCCCTAAATGTTACACACTGGTCCTTTAATAGTTCATTATAATGGTCTTCTGAGAGGAATGGGCAGAGTAAGAAAGTCCTCAGCCAGAGTCACTTCTACTGCACTGTCCTGTAGCGTAGTAGTAGTGTAGTAGTTTGTGTAGTAGTTTGTAAAGTCCCACTGAGGCAAACTTGTGATTTGTGATATTGGGCTTTACAAATAAAATTGACTTTACTTGACTCACCTTCAAATATATCATAAATGTTCTTAACTTGAAGTGTAAATTGTTCTTTTAAGCTACAAAACAAGTGTTTGGAAAAAACTACAATGGTGGTGTACTGTACTGTATTTTGTTATACAAAAGGACAAACTGCACAAAACTTGAACTTCCCCTTCTTAGTTGATTAATCGGCCGTTTTGGTCTTAGTTGACCAAGATTTCTTTTGACAATTAGTGGTTTTGTTATGCTTTTTCATGCTGAATGACTTATTTCCAATAAACTTATGAGCACATATCTGGCAAACATAAGATTTAAAGTGGTGCTTTTGTGTGGAAAAACTCAGTTTCACAGATCTATTGATTAAAACAACTAATCGATTAGTCAACAAAATCGTATTAGTCTTAGTCAACTAAGAATTTCTTTGGTCGAGGAAAGCCCTGATAAAAAAAAAAAAACTACATGTGCTTCATGAGAAAACCTAATTAATAAAGTGAAATTAATTCAGCACATTTTTTATTTTAAGGTAGAAACTGGAACATTTGGTAAATAGTTACATTCTGGCATTTTTAACTTTCATGCGATACAAAAAGAGAGATATAGTTCTAATAGCAAGTGGAATAGATTATTCTCTAAAGAGGTCCTCTGAGGTGAACCCCTCAGTAAACATTCAGATGAGGTAGAAACAGATGTTAAAATTATCCAAAAGCATTCCGCACCAGTAATGAAATGAAAGACGACTTGCTGTCTCTCTTTTAGTTAGTGTTTGTTTTCAAAAAGCGCATCTGTAAACATGGAACAAAAATAACTTTAGTTACTATTCCAAAACTACCCAACAGGTTGTTGATGAGACCACAAAAACACACTGAATTCACTCACAAAAAACAAAAGGAAATGTGCCAATTTAGTCTTTTGATACCTTTTGAAATGTCCGAGCTCGTCGAATAATCTCTCCACGGTCATTTTCTCTGCTCCCGGTGCGTGTTTCTCTGTCCCCGGTGGGCAGCGGATCCTCCTGAGCTCCAACACTCAATAATAAACTGTCAGTGACTTCCACGGAGCGGACGAGGTGTAGGGAGGAGGGGCGTACACACATGCACACACACTCACACACTCACACTCACACACACACACACACAAACTCACTCATACACACTTTCTTTCAAGTGAACTGAGATATAATCTAAATTGTTCTGTCCTAAATTTTCTCTGACAGTAACTGGCTATTCTGGTCATCATAAAAACATAGATATAAAACACATTAAAGTGTTTTATATTGATGATGATGAATGGACTCTTTATTATAGGGCCGGCTCTAGCCCTTTTGGTGCCCTATAGGTGAAATTCGGATTTGGACCCCCCAAACACTCCCTGCCACCGGGTTAGGGTTCAAACCGCCACAACCCCTAACCCTAGCCCCGTAACATACATCAGACATCACACTGATTTTAAAACAAAAGTTAAAGGGACTGTTTGTAACTTTTTACACGTATAAATCATTGCGGGTCGGTGTCCCATGCACGCTCGCGTGTGGCTTCGCTGTTCAGACAAAGACTCCAACACAAACTACACGGAAGCACCAAAACCACAAAGTTATATCTAGTGAAGCCCGTCTTGCAAAACAGTGTTGGCCGCTGTCGGAGTCTCTGCTCCTCTGCCTGCTTGCCTTCACTGACACATCGCGCTCGTTCTTGCTTTTTCGCTCCACTTTTACGTGCATGCGCGCACACTACACACTGCAGAAGAGTTAGTTTAGCTCTGAGAATATCTAGTGAATATACAGTGGACGTTTGTGCAGAAATAACTGCTGCAGCTCCTCCAGACCAACAGAGGTTTCCCGTGTCTTGTGAGTAACGTTATCGTCTCTGACCGGGTGCCGGCTGAAGCAGGAAAATCCAACACTAGGATCAGCAGTGATTCATGGAGAGACCTTCGTCTGGTCAGCTAACATTACTGCCAAGCAGGTGAAATATAGAGTGATATTGTGGTTCTAGCTGACGTGTGTCCCCTCACTGTGTTGAGCAATGCTCGTTCATGTCTATGTAGAGCGAGCACAAGCGCGAGCCCGACGCTGACTTTCGTTGACTTAACGGCCACAGGTGTCGCTGTTAACAAGCATTTTTGATTCTTACAAACAGTCCCTTTAACATGGGAGGGAGTAATGGACACAATATGCCTGTTTTATTTATGCAAATGGTCCCCATCTGTAGATATGCACTTATTAATGATACAGCACAATTTTATAATTTATAACAAACTATTTTATGGATCCCTGACTGAGTGCCATGGACCCCTGGGGGTCCCCAGACCCCATTTTGAGAATCAATGATGTAGACAGTATCAGTCTATAGAAGCATAACTGTTTCTCCTGTTGTAAACAGACCGCTAAAGGGCAACACTGGGCCCCTGACATCATGGGGACATATTTCTCCTGAGGTGATAGCCCTGTCAGGATCAACTGTCTCAGAAGCCAATGAAACAAGCAGCTGCTGTAAATACGCCTGGTGTTTACAACTTAAACATAGTGGTAATGAGCTGTGGAGTTCATAATCACCACAAGGTCACAGTTGATCTCTAAACCAACAATATGCTGCTGCATCCTTACTGGTGTCCCCTCTTTCCATTTGTTCCACTCACTCTAAACCAGAGCTGCAAGTAATGACTATTTTTTTTATTGTTGATTAATGGGAACAGGAGAGGACATGGCATGCTACCCTTGTAAAAGGATTTTTTATCTTCTTTTGTCCAATTAATAGTCCAAACCCCAAAAATATTCAGTTTGCTCTTAATTAAGACAAGCATAAGCAGCAATTTCTCAAATCTGAGTGGATGGAGTCATGAAATATTTGGCATTTACACTATTAAATGATAAATGAATCGTTTCAGCTCTACTCAAAACGCAGAAACTTGATACAAACATGAATTGCGGGCTTGTGTTGTGTATCTTTGCATGTATTTGTGTGTGTCTGTGGGTCTTGATGAGCATACTAAGTAGTCTTTAAGGGTAAATCAGACCTTTTCGGACCCTTTATGTTGCACGAGTTTAGCCAGAATGTACAGTACAAGCCTCACCTCTCTGTGTGCATGCATTTGTGTTTAGTTTTAATGAAACATGCCGTTAAGTGCCACCATCTGCGCGTCTCTGTGTCTACAAGTGTTCCTTTGAAGCCTTTGATTAATGATTGATATGAGCTGTAGTTGTATTGACTTACTACACCGTGCCTTGGCTGGATTCAGCAGGACATTACACACACTGGGACAGTGTTTGTTTTTGCCATCGAGTTGATTCGCCATCTGCTCCACACCGTCCGATGGGAAATAATCAAACAGTAGTGGTGTAATTGGAATAGGTAATTCATGCAGCTTGACAATTTATAAACAGTGTGCTAGCTTAAAATGAACAAAAGGTTTCCTTGTCAACATTCAGTGTTTCAGGTGTAACATTTAAACATTGACAAATCATTCTCTGGTGTCATTACCAGCCATTTCTGACCTCCAAATTGCATTTCATTTCCATGCCAAACGGTTGGTTGTCACAGGAAATGTAGTGGGTAAAAGCAGACTGATTTATGGCACAAACAGCTGTTGGTGCCATAAATCAGACAGCACAAGTGGAGCTGTCATCTTCCACATGTATGCTAGGCATGCTTGCAGTGGTGTTAGACTGTAAACTGTAGAATCAGATTTGTTTGTACCACTATAGCAGTAACTGTAGCTATTTAGGATAAGTAAATCCATGCATGCTGTTCACAGTAGGTTCGTGACCTCATTCGTTTAACCTCATTCTCTCTCCTTCCACTGACCTGTCAGCTTTTGTTTGCTGTTCACCTCCTTACTTGCTTTTTAAAGTATTGAAAGGTCACTGATAAAACTTTGCACCACGTGATCACTGAGGATAAAAGGTACTTATCCTTGTTGAGGGGTGAACAGTTGCTTTTGTACATTCCTGCACTATTCGACAGGTGCAAGGTGTTGAAGCTTGAGGAGATTTGTTTTATGGCCTCAGATATATATATATATATATACTCTTATATAGTTTGCAGATACTGAATCAATCTGTGACTTATTAAAACACAGTTGGCAGACTGAAGATGTTAGAGTGTTTACTCCTTTTTTTATATCTGTTACTTATTCCTCTTCCGAGTTGGTGATTGTTGGAGCAGTGGAAAGACTAACAATGACGCATTTGATGAGTTCTGTTTTGTTTCTGTCGAGTTTGAATGAAGTGTGTTTTACGAGGTAAAATTGCTGTAGTCTGACTGGAGTCTGGTGGCTTTGAGGAGAGTATATTAATTGTATGTTTTGTATGTTAAATTAAAATAACTGTCCAAATCCTTGTTGATTTTAATCATTACATATTCACTTCAGCGTGTGTCACACAGCATGCCGGAAAAGGGGCAAAAATTAGCATGTCCACCCAGGTGTCGTGTTTCAATTCAATTTTATTCAATTCAATTAATTTTTTTATAGCATCAAATCATAACAGAAGTTATCTCAAGATGCTTTTCACATAGAGCAGGTCTACTCTATAATCTAGAGACCCAACAAGAGATCTCCCATGAGCATGCATTCTTACGTGACAGTGGCAAGAAAAAACTCCCCTTTAACAGGTATAAACCTTGGGCAGAACCAGGAACACCTGCGAGACGAGAAAGCACAAAGACTCGGGAGAAGAAATCAAGTTGCATGAATGAGACATGAATACATACAGATGGAGAAGAAGAGAGGAGAGAGGTGTATCATAGGAAGTCCTCCGGCAGTCTAGGCCTATAGCAGCATAACTAGGGGCTGGTCCAAGGCAGCCTTGGGACAGCCCTAACTATAAGCGTTATCAAAAAGGGAAGTCTTAAGCCTTCTATTAAATGTGGAGAGGGTGTCTGCCTTTCTGAACTGAAACTGGGAGCTGGTTCCACATAAGGGCAGCTTGATAGCTGAAGGCTCTGGCTCCCATTCTACTTTTGGAGACTCTAGGAACTTCAAGTAACCCTGCACTCTGGGAGCGCAGTGTTGTAATGGGGTAATAAATGGTAAATGTAAATGGTAAATGGACTTGCATTTGTATAGCTCCTTTCTAGTCTTCCTCACACTCAAAGCACTTTACACTACATGTCAGCATTCACCCATTCACACACACGTTCATACACTGATGGCAGATGCATGCAAGGTGCCAACTTTGCCCATCAGGATCTAATCTAAATACTCATTCACACACCCATGGCACAGCCTTCGGGAGCAGTTTGGGGTTAAGTGTCTTGCTGAAGAACACATCGACATGTGATCATCGATCGAACCACCAACCTTTCGATTGGTGGACGACCTGCTCTACCCTCTGAGCCACAGCCGCCCCACTAATAGGGTACTAAGAGCCAGGGAGCCAGTGCAGAGAAGCTAATATGGGAGAAATATGATCTCTTCTTGTCATTCCATCACTGCAGATTGGAGCTTAATACCCGTGACTACTGCAGAGTCAATTGTCCCAGGAATGAACGTTGATTGTAACCTTTCCCACTAAACATAAAAAGCCAGATGCTAGTGGGATTTTTGTCCAGTGGGAAAGGGGCTTTAGTTGTGACTTATCAAAGTTGGGGTTTTACTTGTTTGTGATTGGATTACAATAATAGTGGATAAAGTTTTAAGTGCCAATGTGTGCATACATTTTTATCAGACTTTGTGAACACTGTGTTGCACTGTGTGGTAGTATTTTGGGTGCCATGCAGCTGAAAGCAAACACTTTAACGTTCACCTGCTCCTGTCACAACTGGCTGCTTCCCACCGAGCAGTAAGTGTTTCCATGTCGCAGTGTGTTCTCCAGCCAGAAAAAAAAACTTTATTTTACTGTGCAGACAAACCTATTTCAGTCCAGCTCAATCTAGTTTTACATGGTGGGTTGTGAAACCTGCATACACCGCGGTACATATCAGAGGCCCTGCTGTTTGTTTACAAGATTAAATCCCACCTGCAAGTAGCCTTCACGCTTTATCTTGAATGTCTAAACCTAAAATGGAATTTTCTAATCTGTAAACCTCACCTCGCATCTTTCTATAGTCTTTAATCTCATATGTGCACACACATTGTGTGAGCCAATGCTTGGTTTACACTTTTCTTCTTGTAGTTTTGGTGTTCATTGTCTTGTCACTCTGCCCTCTACTCCTTATTCCCAGGAGGGTTGATTTACTTTTTGTCCTTGGCGTCTAACACCTTTTTTGTACAATGTATGGGTTTCAACATACATGCTTTATCTACTGCTATACATACTCAAGTATATCTAATCTGCTACTGAGACATCACTTATTTTGACACACAGTTTGACTGAATGATCTGATGTCACGGTAAAGATCTTTCTGCCAATATGATCAATATATTTTGTCATCAAAATCAAACAGTAGCTAGCTTACAAGTAGCACAATGCCCTGAATGGTATTTGGTCAATGGGTCGAGTCAACAGTGGGCCTCTCCCTGACCTTTGTTTGATCTTTGCGCTGACTTCTGTGCACGGCTAAACAAGAAGGATCCAGTGGATACAGTTTGCATGACCTGTACTCTCTGGACTTTACTTTGGTCGAGGAGAGGAGAGGAGAGGAGAGGAGAGGAGAGGAAAGGAGAGGAGAGAGGAGAGGAAAGGAGAGGAGAGGAGAGGAGAAGGAAAAAAAAGGCCAAACATGAACATGTGGCAGCAGATTTTGGCCAAATCCTGACAAATCATTGCAATATGTGTGATGTCGTCTACAGAGAGAACAAAAATCTCCTGCGTTTGATCTGAAAAAGCCACAACAAAACATAGTTTCTTAATGCGTGTGATACACAACATGAGTCATCTTTTCAGAATAAAATTTGTTTTTTGTGTGAAGGCACACAACAGAAACAGTCATGCATACTCACCATCAGGCACACAGAGTACTGTACATGCACACATGTGAAAAAAAAACACACAACCTGAATGTATCACGGCTTTGCTTCATGTAATCACTTCTGCATGAATCTTCAGTCCGTTTAACACGCTGCATTCTTTCCTGATCCTCTCATAGCTTTCAGTATCATTACCAGTTCAATCATCATTTGACCTACATCACTTCAGGCATTCACAGACTAACACTATGTTGTAATCCATTCCATATGGAGGTGATGGGTGTTCATGACTAACCACTGGGTGGCAGTAGAGATCGTCCTGCTTTGAGTTCCCAGAACTAGACAGAGGTAGATGAACTTGATTGATTGTATTGAATTACACTACACTTACACTATAGGTGTTACTTAATTTTTGGTAATTCATACGCTTTCCGAACTGTTTTTAATCCCAGAAAACTGAAATAAATCTACTTTCAAATGATTATAATTAATTCCATTTTTCATGTGATGTTAAATACTTGCCCAAAGTGTTTCTCTACCAAACTTCAAGACCGATCAGAACAAATGTTGTGGCATTATTCCTTATCATAAATATAGTCTTCGGGCCCAAATGGGCTACCTGGTATTACTAGTATGCATACATATTAATCTGCTGTCCATAGTATATCCTTTAGAATGTGTGTCACCCTGTCATTATGTCTCATTCACAAATGTATGTATGTTTTGATGTCTGTTTATTGTCCTTGGAAACTACATTTATTGTGGAACTAATCAGAAAATACCAATCCAATGCACAGACCTACATGCTGTCATTATTAGAGAGGCGTGGGCAGTATTGTTTTTACTCCAAAGAGGGCAGTAGAGAGCTAATTATAAGTCAATATCCAAACACAAAAGTTTGTCATTGATTCCAAACTGCAGAAAGACGGCAGCCTTATCATTATCCTGCATTAATTTTCTTTCCAAATCCTAATTTCCCTCCAATTGAAACTGTTGCGAGCGTTGCTTTTCTCAGTCCAAAATTAATCGGCTTTGGCAGGCCTGATAAATGACTTCTCCTCTTTTAGTCTAAAATATCAATAACATATTTAATAAACGGGCCGCACAAGAAGCAGCTCTGGTTATTAATTTGTTTATAAATAACGGCAGATTTAGTTGACTTTGGAGGGAAATCAATAACGAAGTTAATGAAGTAACTTGAGAAGACAATGAGGCCAGTGTTGGCTTACAAATTGTTTTTCGGAGAATTATTGCCAAGGAAAATAAAACACAGAAATTAGTTTCAGCAAGTTGCCAGAGATTATAAGAACTAACTGATTAGTGCCAGTAACAGGACATTTAATTCAGGAATGCATACAGTACTGGAGGAAACACCCATAAACTATAGGAGTAATGATTAAATACTGCAATTCCTTTAGTATGATAAATGAGAACTGCTATGTGAGAAACAGATCCTTGTAATAAAATGTCCATGGGAAGAAAACAACAATGCAAATCACTGAGCATCACTGTGTGGCACATCAAATATTATCATTCATATCCCATTTTCATATATTTTGCAACCCAAAAAAAACATGCAAATCCAGGCTGAGCTGTCCTGATTGGTGAGCGTGCCAACTTTTTTTGCAGAGGGATCTGCATGGGCCCCGTGGTGCTGGCCCTGCCCATAGCTAGAGTTACACAGTAACCCGAGAGAGTGTGTGTGTGGGACGGGAGAGGCAACCCGAGGGGAGGGAGCAGAGCAATGTGTGTGTGTGATGTGAGTCTGAGAGAAAGAGAAAGAAAGCAATTAAAGGGGCGTGTGTGTTTGGGGAAAAAGGGGGGATTGAGAGTGTGAGGAGGGAGTTCCCAAAGTTTTCAAAGAGGGCGGCCCACATTGTACTTTAGAAATCTGTTTGCAGAGCCTCATGACACACACCGTGGCACGCTCCAAATCATTCAGGTTCATTCATGTAGGCTCACACATGTGCAGTGCTTTATGAGCAGAGGTTTCCTTGACATGTTTGTGTTTCATTAACTTGCTCTTGGTCTAATGGTGGACTTTGGAGAGGCTGGACGAGAAGAGAAGGAGTACAACTCTTTGACAAGAAGGAGAGGAAGAATGGGATAGAAACAGTAAAAAACAAATCTTCTAGTTGAGGAGATGGACTGAGGAGAGCCAGAGAGACCGAAAGGACAAAACAGTGGATGGACATGGGTAGGGAGCGACTCACCCGGGGATTGCTGCTACGCTTGGGTGTCCTGCTCACCGCTGTGTGTGTGTGCGTTCATGTTTACCTGGAGACGGGTTGGAGAGGAGCACCTGCACCCTTGGGACGTCCCACACAGTCCAGTCAGAACTGGGGCCAGCAGCAAAGCAGAGCCAAACTGGAGACAGAGGAGCAGGACAGAAGCATTAAAAGGAGAATCTCTTATGTGAGAACACTAAAGAAGGACAGCCAAGCTAGGAAGAGGGACGAAGACAAAGAAGACCCCTCACCACCGTGCTGCCCTCATGTCCGCCCGCACAGAAAGGTATGTTTAATAACCCATCAAAACCTCTGAGTTCTTAATAGCTGCGATTACAATTCTTGTATCTGATCCTAAATCAGTGTAGAGCGGCTCAATGAGGAGCTTTCACTCCATCTCTGTGAGTCACTGGCTTAAAGCTCAGTAATCCCAGGAGGGTGATGAAGGAAGAACAGGCTGCAGAATCAATGCATGTTCAATGAATGCTGTGAAGCTGAAACAGTGAGTTTGTCACCGGAGGTTTTCTGGTGGTATAAAAGCTGCCAGCGTTTTGTTTTTTTTTGTTTTTTTTGATAGATGTATTTAATTTAAACAGGTGTAAGTTTAACAAAAAGTACAAATCAAACCAGCAAACACTCCCCACTGGCTGTTTTGTATCAGTAGCAAATTGATTCTAACAAAGAAGCATTCAGATGCAATGCCTGTTGGAGCAAACACAGCTATCCACATACACACACACACACACACACACTCCAGGGGCTTGACCTTTGACCTGTGAAGGGTGTGTTAAAGCGCTGGCTTAACAAAACTCCCACTTTCTGTCTCGCTTCTTGCCTTTTCTTTTTTTTTTCTCTTTGATTCCTCTCAGCTATTTGCTTTAACCGCTATTTTGTCATGTGATCTCTCCATCCATCCATCTCCCTTTTGTTCCCTTTCACGTCCATTTCCCCTCAACCCTCCCACCACCAACACACACACACACACACACACAGACACATTCCTTGATCTTTCTTCTCTATCTCAGCTCCCTATTTCCTCCTCTCTACTGCTTCGTTCTCTTACTTTGGGGCAAGAAATGCTTGTTCGCTTTTGTCTTTAAATCTTTAATGACTTAAACCAACGAGAGATTGAGCGCTGAGTTTTAAATGCTGTTTTAAAACCACTGCAGGGCTATTATGCCACGTCAAGAGATGGGCACTCGTGCGCCATCAATATTACATACCACCGTATGCTCGATCTCCCTGCTTAACACTAAATTTGTCACATAAGTTGGCCTGAAGGGGCCCTGATGAAATTTCTGTGTCATGAGCTGCAGCCATTTAACTCTCTCTCTCTTCTTCAATCTACCAACACCTCTTCTCGCCTGTTCTCGCTTTAGGCTCTCATCTGGAAGATCACTGTTGCTCTTATCGCTCTGTCATGTTACCTTGTCCCCGTTCTCCGTGCTCTCATCCTCCCTCTTGCTTTTTCATCTCTCCTGTCTGTCTCAATTTAAAACTTCAGTCTCGCCTCACACTTAGTTTTTCTCTCTTCTCTCTCTCTCTCTCTCTCGCTGTAGCTCACAGCCTGCTCTCTCCTCTCGGCACATATTCGTGCATCGCAGATGAAATAACGGGCTGGAAAGCAGGACTGTTGCTCTGCAGGGAAGATGACGAGGACGCCTCCGGTGACCTTGATGTATAGCAATGGAGGGATTCAAGAGAACAATCCTAGAGCGATCCTATAGAAGCTCAGTTATCAGTGGGTAGTACAGCCTGTACAGGGTTATGCTTTGGAAAGTAGCTTCAAAAAGCTGTGTTCATGATGCCATCATAAGCACTCAATGATTTCAGAATTTCTGGATTATATAAATGGATTTGTTTGGAAAAGAGTTACGGTGTACGACATGTAAAAATGAGTCTGCATATCTTCTCCCAGACGAGGTGTTGTTGCCTGCCATGATGTTTGGCATGTTAACCACAGTATAACTGTTTCTGCTGTCAACACATTGTGGAAAGTGTCATGTTGCTGAAGAGCATAAACAGAAACTGTTAGCTGTACCTCACTATTATCTCTTTGTGGAAATCCAAATCAAACAAGTGGAACGTTTTGCAACAGTCATGACCACATCTACAGTGATGAGATGTGTAAATGATGCCACTATGTTGCATTCCCAGGAGTCAAATCTTCTTTGATTCATCTCAGATTGGGTTTTAAATTTGTTTTAAATGTGAGCATGACCGGCGAGGTTAATGATAAAAATGCGACCACATCGGAATTAGTGATGAAACGGAGCAGCTCATCTTTGATTAGATGATTAGTTAAAAGTACACAAGGTGTCACAAAATGATCGCCATACAAAAATCACAATAGTATTACACTATTATGACACCAAGTTTATCTAAGAAGAATATGAAGAGAGTTTGTTCAAAGTCTCAAACTACAGATGAACTTCAGGGAGAGCCCTACCTAGAAATAAACCCATAAAATAAATTAAAATTGCAATACTAAACGCTAACACATATACACACAAAATACAGAAGTACTATTGAGATTCAAAGTTTATTCTTGATTTTGGAAACAGCAATTACAGAATAATCTTACCTCAAGGTCCTTTTAGTTGCTGTTTTGCAGTTTTCCATCATCTCACATGACCTTCATCAGCAGATGGAGTTCACCCTGTTGTCATGGTAACGTAAATTAATAAAAAATACTATGCTTATTGATTTGAGTTTTATTACATATTAAAATTAGCAGGTCCTGAACCACATATCAACTGTATTTCATTAATATATATCTAATTGTACAGTGTCATTGTATCTATTAGTACATAGCAAATCAAGTTATTCGTATTATTTATTTTATATTATCCATTAGTATGGTTGATTGAGGCAAACACTAAAAGCATCACTTGTATTGTAGTTGAAGACAATGTTCTTTAGGTTTGTCACCTGTTTATGGCATTACATATGGAGTTTTATTTGTGTCTCAAACCTGATTCAGACACAAATAAAACTCCATACCAAAATAACATTTTCTCTTTCACATTACCTGGTTGATTGATGACATTGTTATGGCATAACAACAACCAACTACAAGGCGAAACAGCCTCAAACAAACACCAGCTGCTCTGTTATCTTTGCTGCAGCTTGAAAAAGCCCCCCCAAAAACTAACTTTGAGGCTTTTGTCTGAGCAAAATGAAGAGAAACATCACTAAGAACGATATTCAACAAAGTGTTGAGAGGGAGAGGGGGAGAGAGAGAGAGAGAGAGAGAGAGAGAGAGAGAGAGAGAGAGCACCTTGGGGTCTGTTTTAGTAATAAAATAATCTAAAGGAAATCTAATCTCTTAGCTGTCAGGCATCCCCATAAATACACTCACACACACATCCTCTCTAATCATTTACCTCTTGCAGGCTTTCTCTCCCCCGCTGGGAAAAGAGGAGAGAGGGATGAGTTGGTAAATTATAGACAGACATGAAGTGTGTTGAGCCAAACAACAGCAGCAAGGATGAAGGGAGAGAAAGAGAGAGATAGAGGAGAGCAGAAACAGCATGCACTGATGACTCAGCCTCCTGACTTTAACACAGTAATAAACAGACTATACTGCCCCTAAGTCACAGTGACGCACTCCAACGCCATCTCTACCTCTCTCCAACTGAAAGCTTATGTAGCTGCCGGTAGCTCAAAATGTCATCAGATGACGCCATATTCTAATTTGCATGACTATGCCTCCTACGCTCACCTATACTGCCATTGGTGGGAGAGGAAGTGCTGCTATTACCCTGGTTGGATAAGAGAAGCAAGTACCACCGATGGATATTCTCAATCATTTCTACAAATCAATGCAGCAGCTGTGAGGGGCTGTATAGGCACAGCGGTACTAACAATGTTAACATGCTGATGTATAGCAGGTGGGATATCATATTACCCTGTTCACCATCCTAGTTTGGTCTGATAGCATTTTAATATTTGCTAAATTGCACCAGTATTGGCCAATAATGCATTAGCCTATACTTTGTGATTGCTGTTTTTCAGTAACGAGTACGGTAAGGGATTACAATTTGAAATTCAATAATAACGTTACGATTACTAATCCCACGTTACTTCAACAATTTGGGGTCATGTCTAGAAGGTAACACCCAAGTTGGGAAACTCTCACAAGATGGTTATGGTTAGGCATTGACCTTGAATAATCAAGGTCAGGATAGGACGCCAGGCAGCGAGTCTCGAAAGAGTTTTTTTGCAAGTTTTCGGGGGGTTACCTTGTAGACACGTCTCCTTCTTACCGGTAGTTTGATGGAGCGTTCATCAGTTTGGTCTCTGTGCGTTCAGTGGACAGACTGGACCGGTAGTCACGTGCTTGCTTGGTGCAGAGGTTTGAGGTGTGGGGACGTAGTTAGTCACCACCTGAAGAGCACCACCAGAAATACACCAAAGTTTAGTCTTATTCACATGTTGTGTTCTTCTTAGCTGGCTTGCTTAGGGACGGGACTCCACATTGACGAGCTACAACATTAAAGAGCTCTTCTGTGTATTTGTTAATGATAACACTGTGAAAGGAGCCATTCTGCATAATGACTAGTTTTACTTTTCATACTTTAATTACATTTTACTGATAAAACTTTTGTACTTTTACTTACTTTAAGTAACATCTGGAATTCAAGACTTTTACGTGAAATGTAGTATTTTTAGGCTATCGTATTTCTACTCTTACTGAAGTAAATAATCTGAGTACTTCTTCCACCATTAAGCCAACGTCTTGTTTTCTATTTCTCTTGAATTGACGATGATGCTAGAGATGAAAGGTCAGGGGATCACCAAACAACTTATTCTGAGGGGAACACACAAGTGTTTGTTCCAATTTCATGGCGTCCATTCGATTCATAATGTTACGCAACTTCCTGTTCCCCATCTCAGAGCATTCGAGTAGCTTAGACGTGTCGCTGTTATAATAATGTGACATTGGGTGACTTAAATTTCCAATTTAGAAACAATCCAATCATATTAAGCAACCTTATGAAGCTAAAACACGGTCATTACATGGTCATTACATGGTTAGGTTATTGCGTGGTTCTGGGTTGCACTCAGCCTTTTAAAGAGTAGTTAGGCAAATATAGCAACAACAGGAGTCATCTTGACCCAGCAGTGAACTGCAACAAGTGTCTCATTACTCCTCATACAGTCAAACCACTTCAAAGTCTGCAACCTTCCTCGCCAGTGAAAACACAGTCCAGGAAGAGGAAATTACAGCTTAGAGCAACAATTGAGACTGACTTTTCTCAAATTTAAGACAGCGTGTTCCCATAAGTCCAACTGCTTCCTGTCAAGATAGAGACTATTGATATTCACTGCTGTTTCTACTCCCTTGTGCCACTTCGCAAGTATTTCTCTCTCTTTTCTGAAGACAATATGCTCAGTTATAGCAGCTTCATCTACCATTGAAAGAAACCAAATGTCTCCAAATGAGTGTAGAAATGATTCATTAATACATATATAGCCCTTTCATTGCATATTCTACCTGCCTGCTCACCACAGCATCCCGTCTCACAGTGACAGTGTGACTGTGTGAGCGCTGCAGAGCTTTTCTCCAGGAATCCTGTCCCAGCGTCACACGGAGATTTCTCCCAGATAGGCCAGCTGTCATTCACATGTCGCACACACTCAACCTCAAAGCCCACAGGCAGGCGGGCACATAGATCTCAACGGAGATGCCAAGTGGAGCCATGCATCCTTTCAGACAGGCCTCCCAGTTTTAGAGGATTTTATAACATGAAACACTAAGACAGCCCGCTGAAATGATCATCCAGCGATGAAAAGCTAATCTGCGCAACCCCATGCAATACTGATCTTTTTATCTTGTTGTTTAAAAAAATGAAAGGAATCCAGCGGAGGGGGATTAAAATAAACACTGTTATGGCCTTTGAGTTGACTCTAATTCACTCTGTTTGGATAAAACAGAATACTTTTGATTACATTAATTGATTCCACCATAAACCACCAATAAGCCAGAACAGCCCGCACTTTGATTCAAATGATTTCCTTTAATTAGACGAGACACAAGTTCATTTATCCGCGAGGCAAGTATTAATTACTTTTGTTCAAATAAGCGTCAGTGTGATTCCAAACAAATACTTTGCTCCTGATTAGTTCAGCGTTGGGATAAAGCCAGAACAGAAAATGCCACTTTATGCCGTCTGAGCCAACTGCTGCCAGCTAGGATTGGGCCCCCAGTGGAATTTCTAATGCAGAAACCCGGTGACCTTGGTCGCGTCTTGGAAAGCTGAAAGTCCTCGGCTCAACAGAGGGAGAGAGCGAGAGAGAGAGAGAGAAAGAGAGAGAGAGAGGCCGTTAGAAAAGAATTTGAAGGTTGACTTCTGTAATCCCAAAGGTGTGACTGGAGTCAGTTCTCAGGCATCTTTAACCTCCAGCTGGGGCACCTGGGGAACAAGGGAGTCACAAGAAATCAACGGCTGGGAAGCTGACATGTCACCTGGGTCACACTAAACTCCCTGTTCGAGAGCTAAAAATGGCATCCATTACAAACAGGGCCTAGTGCAGTTGCCCTCCCAACTTGGGTTATTTACACACTTATTGACTTATTCTACAAACTATTTTTTGGCCAAAAGTGGTGACGTCCTGGAGTCCTCCGACCTGACGTCACTATCAGCTATTTTTTCGTGTCCGGTGTTCACAACGTTAAATCACATTTTCACTTTACAAACGTGGTAATTTTAACTCCTACCGTGTTGTTTTTCCTAAACCTAACTAAGTGGTTTTGTTGCCTAAACCTAAACAAGTGTTGTTTAATTCACAATGTTAAGCACGTGTTTACTGCGACTGAAAAGTGAGGGGTCTGACAAAGCGTCAGTATGCGATGAACGTGTTGAGATAACGTGTTACTTTAGAGGTGCAGGTAAGCTGATTTCTTTTTTTTTTCTCTTGAACAGAACTCTTGAACAGCTGTTTCCCCTTGTTTTCAGTCTTTATGCTAAGCAAAACTAACGGTCTAATGGCTCCAGCTTCATATTTAACTGACGCATGAGAGAATGGTATTGATCTTCTCATCTGACTCTCGGCAAAAGAGTGCAAAAACGTGCAAAACATCTTTTTAGTATTATTTAATAGGCAGCAACAAGTGCAAAAAAAAAAAAAAAAAAAGAATCAGCTTGTACTTTAGGATCACAGGCACCTTGGAAGCAGCTTACATGGTGCAATAACTCCAGGCAGATGAAATCAGAGTGGAGAAAGACATATGTTCAGACATGAGAGCCCTTTGATTTCCAACGTTTTTTGCATCATGTAACCGCAGTGACATCACATCACCCCTTATGCACACGCCCGCCACCCTGGAGAAGTAAACCGCTCTACACAGGCACACAGCTTTTCTTGCTCAATGCCAGATTAGTATCCAAGTCCAACTAAAGAAAACAGACCGGCCTGGAATCTCTGCCAAGTTATGGGGGGGAATAAACACAAAGAGACCTTTCAGATAATCAATCACCCCCCTCTCGGCAACAGAAATATGACTATTTAATCGCCTTGAGCAAGGGTTTACACACTTTTTAAACAAGAGAAACAGCGGAGAGTGTATCTGGAGCTGAGAAGATACTTTTATTGTATCATAA
The DNA here is from genome assembly GCA_916701655.1 of Sebastiscus albofasciatus. Lineage (NCBI taxonomy): Eukaryota > Metazoa > Chordata > Actinopteri > Perciformes > Sebastidae > Sebastiscus > Sebastiscus albofasciatus. The sequence continues at coordinate 33,106 of CAKAOI010051289.1, forward strand.
GTAGGAACATTATGGATCCCAAATCAAACTCCGTTTTTTTAAAACTTGGCTAAAGGCAGAGTTGAGACCTGAAAGCTTCTGATCCCGACTTTAAAATGTAGATCCATACAAGCCCTGCCTCAAACAAGATGATCAAAAGCACATGTTGCAGATGGAAAAAAAACAGAGGCCACTCAATGCTCTCTATGATACAGACTGAATACACAGTGGGCATGTTGTGTGCGCTAACTTGTATCGGACAAAGACTCCCACTGGAGGGGGAAAAGTCAGTGTCAAACTGTCAAGTCCGAAGTCTCGACCGCACAATACTCCCCTCAGACACGGACGCCTTGTCTGGAACATTCCAGAAAGTTCTCAGTCTCCCTCCCAGCTGATATGAATGAGTGCATTGACCTATGAAATGGGACGCCGTCGCTCCCATCTTCGCCACTGCCCCATCCATGAACACACATGAATACCTGCTTCTAGCAAATAGCACTTTGTGTGTCACGGAAAAGGTTTGTTTGTGTAGCAGAAACCCATTTTCAGTAGCATCTGACATGCACCTCAGCTACCTGAGTCTGGTTACAAAGACAACAGACGCCACTTAGCCCCAAAAGCAACAGAGAGGACCTCAAGAACAATCGTTTAAAGAGCTCGTTGTTGCTCTAAGCCAAGTTTAAAACACTTCGGAAAGAATATTTCTGCCTCTCCGTCTCTCACTCTCGCTCTATATCTTCATACGTATTTGATAGCTGATACTGAGTGATAATGAGAATGGAAAACATATGGAGAGGAAGGCGCAGAGAAGGGAGATGAAATTAGAAACACAAACACAAGCTGAGTGCTTGTGGAGACGCCACTGCGCAGTAATAATGTTGGCAGGACTCTAATCTCACAAAACAAGCGTGACAATTGACAATTATGCTATGACAAGGCTGGAATATACATCCACCCTTTGCCATCTCTTTCAATTTATTTCCATTTTCATATTCAGTAATCATTTATGTGCAAGAAACAAACGGACAAATTGGCAAGAAAAGTAAAATGATGATGATTTTCCAGCTCTCCGTCTCAGGAAGTGAATGTCATATGGTGCTCAGCGGGCTCCCTCTGCCCTTCCCAACTAGACATCAAACACATATCTCATATCTGGGATATTGTCCAGGAAGGCAGGCGCACACTTGCATAGATTGACTCACACACTCAGACACACACATGCAGGTTTTAGTAACTGTGAGCCTGCTAACAATACGACTCCATCTGTCTCTTGAGATGCCGGCCAAGAAGGGCCCAGATTCCAACACGATATGATCAAATCAGACAACGACGTGTCTTCAGCGGTGTTAATCACCTTTTGTCCAAGTCCTACACAACCATCTGAATACTGGGACGAATAGGAGCATCTGTACATGCCTGGATGTATGAATACGTGAGGTTACCATGATGTGAATGGAAGGGGTTTCCAAGGCAACAGCCGGTCCTATAGATATTTAAGTTGACGGCATGTAATATGACAAGTCAAAGGCCTCCAGAGAACACGCTGGCTTTAATGTGCATGCATGTGTGAACGCATGCATGGGTATGCGATAAAATCAGTTTTTTTGTTGTTAACTGGAAACCACACATAGCTGATGGGAATCTATCAAACCAAACCACACACAGCAGCCTTTCCTTTTACAACCACACACAGCAGTGAGCAGTATTTTATAAGGGCGTTAACAAGTGTACTTTCCCACTGTGGCATTCATGTTTACAGTAAAGCCACACAGTATGCAGTTGTGGGTTTACCAGCTACATGCATACCATGTAGTGTGATGTAATACCTTGCTTTAAATGACAACTGCTATCTGCACAGCCTTACTATTGAATGCCTTTCCATCACACACGTTTGCGGCGGAGTGCACAAATGGCTGTCTTTGTTTAGTTGCCATTCAATGTAGGCAGTGCTGGAAATGGGCAGCAGTCACAACACTATGAGAGCTGGAAGATGTTTAATTTGTGCCATTGAATAGAGCAGCACTGATTGCTTTGCTGTTCATTTTAAATGTGTATGTCAGTTTTCTGCAAGGTTTGTCCTTGCTACTTAAAGGGATAGTTGGGTGTTTTGAAGTGGAGTTGTATGAGGTGCTTCTCCATAGTCAGTGCGTTACCTGTGTTTTGCTGCCGGTTTCGTCGACAGCTGTGCATTGCTTTGGTTCCTTGCGGTAACTCCTGTCTGCTTCTCCAAACTGGAGGCGTGCCGACCGTCATCATGTGGATAAGTACCTCATGCAACCACACTTCAAAACAGAAAACTACCCTTTTATGCTCCCATCATCTGATCATTCAACTCATAAAGTGTCCTCATATCTGTCATTTAGTTATCTTTCATGCTACTCCTTATGAAATTCAAGGCACTGATATGGTTCTCTTAGTTCAGCATAGTGTATTTAGTATGTTTGTAATGATGCACCTGGAACAAAATACAAGAAAAATGCAAATGCTTTGCACTGGCAAAGATGGTTAAGCACTGCTCACAGATCAGCTTTGATTTAAGCTAGATGGACGCAAAATGTGGCTGCCATGTAGGCGACGGCTCAAAGTGCTGAGCGAGAATGGGCTCGCGCCGGTCTTCGATCAGCTTTGATTTATGGCATGTGGGCAGATAGTGCTACTGCCAAGTAGTGTGCAGTATGAGGAATGATGCTGCGTGTGTGTGCTGTAATATAACACAGTGTTGGGCGCATGAATGCAAAAAACCTCAATGTCAAATAATATTCAGAGGTTAATTCGACTCCTCCGCTGTACAATAAACTAGGATTGTTTCAGTCGTTTTCCAACTTCCTCTCTCCCTCTTTGGTAAATGCACACCAGATGTGGGTTTGTTTCCTCCTATGAAGGAGAAACAGTACAGAGAGGAGAACAATCTCTTCATCCTCCAACTACACCATCTGCGCCTCAACCTCCAATTTCTCTCTCTACTTCTCTTCCACACACACTTAACTTCCACTCCCCCTGCTCCTGTATTTCTCCAATCCTCCACAGGCTTCTTCCACAGCACCACTCTGCCTTTGAGACTGAGGCGAAACTCTTCTGAGATTACTGCCTTTATTAAAAAAGATCAGCGTAATCCTCCGCTTTAATTCTGTTATACCCTCTCTGTCTCTCACCGTACTCTGGCAGCGAGCTGGGATTGGTCAGTGAGCCAGGCCTGCCGGAGGAATAGAGATGACACTGCAGGAAGTGGAGACAGCCGGGTTCTGGTCCAACTGCCAGTCTCCCATCTACCAGATTAGTCAGAACGAGAGAGCTTATTTTAGACTCTTTGTGATTATCCTGCATACAATCTTACAGTCGTGCTGTCAGTATCAATCCTTTCAATATACACTTTTTATTATGTGCAATAATTCTCAATATTTGGTCTATCACCAACTGATATATCACAATACGCACCCATGAAAGCTTTTATTTTTGTTGTTCTTAATACCCAGAATGCAGCCAGGATACATGATTTGAATTTAACAGGTCTGATCTGAACATTGAAGGTGCTAAATGCAAGATTGGGAGCATTTCTATTGCCCCCGAATGGCTCTCAACATGGCGACAGATGAGTCGACGGCTCATAGCTAACGGTGCTAACAGCGTTAACAGTGGAAACCATGGCAACAGTGCTGACGGAGTTTACAGTGTTAATCTAGAGGGGAGGATGGGTGCTACGCTTCGGCAACTGCGCCGTCAGTCAGGACAGCATTATTAGTTGTAACCGCCATATGAGAGCAGTGCAGAGCAGCGGCTGTGAGCTAGCAAGTGGGGCACGCTCACATGCACTAAAAGGCATGCACGGCCGGCCCGGCTATGTCAACAAAGCAAGTGGAAACTCGGATTACAACACAAACAGAGGGAGAGCGATTTCATTCTCTGCTCAGGTAGACATTACTACTCTATATATTCACATAGCGAATAGTTGTTTGCTGCTATATTAACACTCTGAATATCATATAGAGCACCTTTAAATCAAACCTGTCTGATACTCATTCGCTTTGCAGACTTTATATACAGCATCCTTAAAGTCAGTCGACAGCAATGAGTGTACAATCTAATCTTTCGCTGTCATCATTTCTCACTTTAAATAACTGCCAGTAAACATCGCTGCTACCTACCAAAGCTGTGATTGGCTGCCATGACAACTATAATCAAATGATCATCACATCTAGAACCTAATACACCTCTCAAATGACAGAAATAGAGGGAGTTAAAGAGAAATGAAAGCAAGATGAATGATTTCTGGCAGGCGGAAAAAAATAACCATAGCTTTATCAACGGTAGTGTTACGTAGCAATGTGTGTGATCTCAGCCCCACACTCAGTAGGTTATACCATTCACCATCCATTATCGTGTCATCGTAATGATACAGACAAACCAGCTGTTTTATATCCAATTGTAATAACATTATTTTGTTCGCAAATGTGATGTGATTTATGAGTATATTTAGCAGCAACGTGGTAGTTACCTTTCCCATGAGATCCTCATTTTACTAATGCTTTTTCAGCATTTTTTAGCCAGTTGGTATAGCCAGTATCGTCAAACATCATTGTTCATCTTTATCAAGTATTAACTGTCAGGTGAAATATCCAATAATTGTACACCTGTCTGTCAATGCAGTTATGTAAGTATTCAGTAGGCTTTATTTCTTAATAAAAAACGACTTTTGCTTATAATATAATGATAGTGTTTGGTTTTCAAAGCAATAAAGCTCTCCACTTTGCGATAAATGTTGCATTACACAAAAATTCTGAGCATCATATTTTGTTTTTTCCCTGAATCATATTAGCACAACCCCCTGGAGCACAAGTCTCTGATATAGTCTCTCACCTGGGTTCCCCAGCTCCTAGAAATCAGAGGGAGGCTAATGTGAATCAGCCGCCCGCTGTTTCATTAAACCACCACTTCTCTGTGTGCCTTCTTGTCCATCGCATGTCTTGACCTTCATTTGGCACGGAGAAACTGTTGAGTTTTCACCCAAGTTGTCAGGAAAATATAGCCTGTCAAAGAGCATTTCCTAACTTCAAGACACTCCATAGTGTTAAAATAATATTCCACACGCTGTTGAACTGAAAGCTTTGACCTCTTGACTGCACAGCTTGGTGGTATTTTTCTCAAGCGTCTGGACTCTGTTGAGAGCAATCGGCAAAAAAAAAAAAAAGAAAAGAGCAGCAGATCGGACGCTCAGACACCCTGGCACTTTACCAACAGACGGGGCCGGCTTGGCAGCTCTCCGTCTGAGGCCTTATGGTTTCCAAATGGGCGGACACAGCTCACCTGTGGCTGCCTCCTCCGTGACATTTGATACACCGGTGACAATGTGTTTACTCGAGCACTGATTTGTGCTGTGTCCTCAGAGATGCTCTCGGCTGAATCGTTATGTATCAACCTTTTCTTACTCTTGGTTTTAAATCCGTATACAGGTGTAGAACTCTTCTTCCTCCTTCAGAAAGGTGAGGTACATTTCCTCCTCCGTCTCCCCCTCTACTATACCTTCTTCTCACCCTCCTTCATTGTTCCGACAGACCGTCTGCTCTTGTTTTATCCAGTCATCTCTTGTCCATCCATCCATCCTCTTCTCCCCAGGGGATTATTCATGCTCGGCCTGGCTGCTCACACTTCTCTCACACCAGGCTGAGAGGCACACATCCACTAACACACCAAGCTCCATCAAGACGTGCAGGCCATGCAGAAAGGCCCCATAACAGAGCGATCAAAGGGGGGGGGCGAAGATGTTAAGAAAACATCCTTTTTTAAATCCCTGATAAATAAAGTGAGAAGGAAAGGCAGGAATGTGTCAGGATAAAAGACTAACAGACTACAATTCAGTTACATTTTTACCCCTGGGGTAAAGTTAGTTTCATTAACTTTGTCTCCAGATGAATTCAATTAATCATCTCTTTTTATTTAACCGAGAGTTCGTCTGCTTTTTCGTTGTTTGAAACTGAACTGAATCTTCAATCTTCAGCATTTCCCTTTTAACTGCCACTTCAACTTCTTCCAGTATTCATACTTTTTCAAACATTTCAAATATACATTTTTACAGCAGCAAGCAGCACCAGCCTGTTCTCATTCCCAGGGCGTTCAGTACCGCAGTACAAGGCAGTATGAAAGGCACCGGCGTTCCATTAACTACAATGTAAACCCATCCGTGGCAACAGTAACGATCTGAGAAAGTGCGTCAAAAGTGTGGTGATGTACTTTTAAGAGCGAAAAGACACACACCGGGCGGGCGGGACGGTAGGTGGTTGGGTCCGACAAACACAAGGCTTTCATCCAGGAGACCGCTGTTCGTGTCCCGTGCATCACGTTACAATCAGCTGTTTGTTTGTGCCCTTGGTTCACAACGTTCAGTTTCATTTTCCCTGCACAAACGTAGTAGTTTTAAGCCCAACCATGTAGGTCTTTTCTAAACCTAACTACAGTGGTTTTGTTGCCTAACCCTAAAGTGACGCCAAAGGGCGTGACAAAACAGCGGTTTAGGATTAGAACGTGTTGTGAGTGCAACTTTTTCTAGTTTCCAATGTCATCATACCAACTTAATCAATAATTTCTATTGTCCATTCTTCCATTCGTGTCAAGGCGACTACCTGAAATGCTCATGCTGAGGATGCTGTTATATCTAATGTCATGGGATTAAGGTCTAAAGAGCTGAGCCTCGACAGAGTGACGTTCTGTGTGTTTGTTATTAACACTGCTTACCTCTGCTGTCCCTGAGGCGCTGATGACTTGTTGTTGCTTGACTGAACATGGGGCTTAACACTAATCTCATCACCGCTAAGTGATGATTCAGCAGTTAGTGAGAGCACATAGACACGTATAGTAAAATGCATGCATAGACACATACAAAAAAATGTCTATGGTGGATCTCAGTTGTAGCGCAGTACAAAAAACGTGTCCTTAGATAAAGGTTGGATTTATTTTTCACCAAATAACTGCCACTCTCCAGTAAAGTCTTGGAAGCACACCTCTTCCATTGGCAAAATAAGCCAATATTTCCATTCCCTCTCTGCTATAAATTTCGGGGAGTATGTGTATGCCTTTGACCCTGCACCCTGTCTTTCCTTCTCCACTTTTTCCCCCTCTGTTCTTACTCAACCCCCCCACTGCAAACTCCCAGTGAGTCCATTGTCTCAGATATCTGCCCTCTGATCAGCAGTCCTGTCCCAACCTGTACCAGGCTGATGTATGAGGCCTGATAGCTGAGCTTTGCAGGGAGGACTCGGTAAGGAGATGAAAAGGGCAGCACAGAGACGGGGAGCTCTGGGAGCTTTCAGAGTCCCCGGGATGTAGGAAGGTAGATGTTATTTGTCTACGTGTAAATAACAGACTCCCAGACCGACATGCAGTCTTTCTGTTCCTGTAAAACTCTCCCGGCCTCACTACTACACTGTTCTGTTCTTTTTTGTCAGGGATTGTTTGTCTGATTGTGGCCTTTGCGAGAGAGTTTTTCTGCTAAGAGATCTGAATAAAAATGTTATGGTGGAATTCAGTAACAAAGTCTCCCTGTGGAGGCTTAGCCATGGGTAAAAATCACAACAAACTTTTTGTTACAAAAGAGTCTGCATAGTCCTGTAGCACATTAATGATGATGGCATCATATTAAATACCTATTAGGGCTGTTAACGCAAACTCGTTTTAACGACTAATTTCTGTAACGCATTAACACGACTTGCGATTTTTAGGTTGGAGCGGGCTCAGTTGAAAGCCAGACTGGGATCATATGAAACTAGAAAATCTAAGGAATCCATTGGTACCAACCAAGTCACACTAGCTTGTCGCATAGGAGGTTAAATAACGCTCCAAACTTGAGCTACATTTTAGTGAGAAAAAACTGGCATGGCCATTTTCAAAGGGGTCCCTTGACCTCTGACCTCAAGATATGTGAATGGAAATGGGTTCTATGGGTACCCACAAGTCTCCCCTTTACAGATATGCCCACTTTGCCCACTATGATAATCACATGCAGTTTGGGGCAAGTCAGCACACTGACACACTGACAGCTGTTGTTGCCTGTTGGGCTACAATTTGCCATGTTATGATTTGAGCATATTTTTTATTCTAAATGCAGTACCTGTGAGGGTTTCTGGACAATTAATCGCGACTGAATATTTTAATCGATTGACAGCCCTATGCATTTTTGATTAAGCTCTCTGTTGTGTGGCAAGAGCATTATGTTGGGATGTTTTGTCTCATGGTACGTCTGTGGCCTCTTTATGTGTCGTGGAAAAGTACCTGTAAGCACTCAAACACACACAAAGTAATGTACAAAAACTCAAATGAGTTTAAAGTAAAACAACTATATTGTAATTACAATAGGAGAGACCACGAACTGCATCCCAGGAGTCAGTAAGGAGTGTCTCAACAGAAAGTTGCGTGTCAGAAGGTCATAACTACCATTCTGCTCTACATCTGCTACCATATCCAATGTGCAACAAGCCCTACTTTGTATATCCTATAGCTCATGATACATTAAATACAGTGCCAGCCTTTGTCTAACCTTAGGATGATAATTATGCCCTCTCTCTCTGACCAAAGCTAATCACAATTTGTGACCACGAGGATTCTTCCCAAAAGATGTGCTACACATGTATTTGCAAATACATACAAAGTAACATACATGAATAAATGATAAACTTATATGCTCCGTGCCAATTCACTTTCACATATGCAACGAGCAAATCAGGAAAATCAAATTGCGGAAAACAATAGCTGTAGACCGAAACCCAGCCGTGCACATCCATCACCCTATTCGTCCTGCAGGGTAATTATGTTGATCATGCATCACGGCTGCAATTATTTTAAACTGAGACACTGAAGAGAGAGAGGCAGACAGACAGAGAGAAACAATAAAGAGAGAGAAATGAGACGCAGAGTGTTTGAGCCAGAGGAGAAGAAAGAGAAAAGGAAACAGAGGGATGACATGATGGAGAGAGAGAGAGAGAGAGAGAGAGAGAGGAGGGGAAGAATTGAGGCACGGCGAGCATTCAGATGTTTTGACACGCCGCAAATCGATTAAAGGCTGAATGCCAAACGGTGAATACTGTGGCGTGGATCCAGCACTGCAGCCATTAAATGGACAGCTGATTCTCTGCATTGGCAGGTCCAGGATCTGCATCACTGGAGGAGGAAATGACACACACGGCGCTGCCATGGATAATGTATTAGCAGAGTGCTGTCAGTGTATGTGCACGGCCATATACAGGAAGTGCATATATATGAGTTTGCATGCATATGTGAGTGCACTAGAGTGTCTTTATACATGTGCACTGAGGAAGAAAAGACAGCCCTATCATGGAAAATGCATTAGTAGATTATCTGTGGTTTCAGATCTATATGTGTGCACATTGAAGTGCACATAAGTGTGTCCACGTACAAGTCCACATACCTGTGTGTATATGTGACTTTTTGGAAGCATGTTTTCTCATTTTTTATGCTGAAAAAGATTGAAGTGAATTTAATTATACAGTATGTAAGTACTGTATATGTGTGCTTGGCTAAATGTAAACTATCCACTAAATACGAAAGAGTTGACCTCAATTGTCAAATCACACGAAGCCAAGTTAGTTGAAAGTGAAACAGTGTGATTGTAAAACAATGTGTCTGAGCTATGACGCCCTTTGTGTTCAGCCTGCAATCACGATGCTAAAGTAAAGGGCATAACTGTGGGTAGAGAGAGAAAGAGGCATGGAAACGTGGGTGTGAATTCCAACTCAAGATTGTTTTCCTAAACAGACCTTTTGTCACCATAGTGCCCTTTACAGATTGCTCACCAGATGTGCCCACAGCATCGAACAAACCCGGACATGATCTTGCTCGCTAAGCCAAAAATCATCTGCGCGTAACCACGGAAAATCTGAAACTGCAGTGCTCATAAAACACCGATGAAAGGCGGGAGCGTCCCGGGCAAGGGAGGCACTCTATCGTGAAATCACCTAGGATAATTTATACTGGGGCTGCTAATGAACACTTGGCCGTGGTGTTTGACCCAAGAAATTATTGTGCAACCAGCAAATGCATCATCGCAGCTCTGATCCTCTCTTTCTTTTCTCTCCATCTCACTGCCTCTCCTCTAATCATAAACAGACACATTCCTGTAGAAATGCAGCAGGCTGTAAAGCAGAGCTCTGCCAGGTTTCAGGAATGTGATCACACACAGCAGCGCTGAGCTGCTACGGCCAACCGATGGCAAAGTCTGAGAGCTTGTTTTTCCACTGTGAAACACAGCTGGACTTTATACAGTAGATTATTTTTTTTTTAGCAGCTCAGAATGCTTGAGAATAAATAGCAGCCCCCATTTCACTAAAATAACAATGGAAATTAACTTTAGCAGTTTATTTGTCACTAACACACAGGTGGGAAAAAAAAAAAAAAATCCTCCACTGAGCACATTGTGACCTAGTTCCATCATACGCAACTGGGTTATAATACCTGGAAGAATAAAGCTCCCTTTGTTGTTGTCCTTGCAATGGATTTCTTTTGAGTGGCCTACTTTGATGTTGTTAATTGTCAATTTTCATGTTCCTTTCATTGTTGATGATCACGTATGTGTGTGTGTGTGTGTGCTTTCACTACAGACTCCTCGGTGGCATATAGACTTGCAGCCCTGGGCCGGTGAGAGTCATTCTCTGGAGGACGAAGCTAAAAGGTTCCTCAACTACATCACAACACCACAAGTGAGTCTTCATTGTTACCTCCTCCAAGGTTGAAGGCCTATAGGAAGGAAGTTATGTTTTCACCGTATGTTTGTTGGTTTGTTGGTTTGTCCGTTTGGAGGATTACTCCAAAAGTCCGTGATGGATTTGAATGACATTTTGGAGGGGTGGGTCATGATCCGGCTTCGGGAATTTTTTTTTATAACTCCGCTCAGCCTGTACATTAACACCACAGGCTTTAAGACATGCGCAGTGTAACTGATGACACGTTCATGACGCGTCACCCTGCCTCTTTCCTTCTGCCTGCAGAGAGAGGGACAGAGAGAGAGCGGGGGGTGACACCTGTAGATTCGGCGTTTTTTAACATTAAACTCTGTGAAATTACAGTTGAGTTCGACAAAAGCACACTTGGTGATTGTTGGAAAAAGTAACGACGACGGTTTAGGTGAGTTTTACTTTGTTTCTGTCTAGTTTGAATGAAGTGTTTTACGACGATGTTATTGCTTTTTTGAGAGCTTACTTTTTGCAGTGTGGTATTTAAAATAAGTCCCTGTTGTATATAACTACTTCTTTTATTTTGTGTATTTGTAAGGGACCATGAACAACATTAAAAATAAATGTTGTGACTTGCAGTGATGGAACGTAACTGCCCAAATACAGTACGACAAATGAGAACAGTACAATCTGATATGGAAGATTTGCAGAGTAGATATGAAGATGCAACGGTATTATGAAAGTGTGAAACAGAAAACAGGATTGTTGGTTTCTTGGCTCAGTTTACTCTGCGGATTTTATGTATAAAGACAATCTGAACATGTCTTCACACGGTACAAAAAGTATTGTTTTTAGACAAGAGCTTTAAATTCAGTAAATCATAACGACTCGATTCTTGGCCTACAAGTCTCTGGTTGCTCAGTTTTTATCTTGTGCACTGTTGTTGAAGTGTTTATGGTTTTTCTGTGTGATATTGGCTGTGCTTTGCTGCAAGCTGTGTTCCATCAGGGAACACAACATCTTAAACTTGCATCTGCTTTAACTAAAGATGAACTGAACATTGTAACCAGATGCAGAAATGCAGCATTAACGCCGTAGTTTGAAGGCAGATAATCAGAGTGGAAGTTTCTATTGAAGGCAAGGAAGTGCATTATTTTGACAGGTCTTTGTTATGTATATCAGAGCGAGCCTGTATCTATCAGCCCATGACTGAGCTACACTGGCACCTCTTTCAAATTCAGCTCAGCCAGAGTGTATTTGTCTTGCTCGGCAGCACACACATAATTCATTACTCTATTGATTACCATACAGATGAAACTCACAGACCTTCTATTCATACTTAATCAATGAGATGTTGTGGTTTGTTTGTTGGTTTATGTCAGTATTAAATTACTACAAATCGATTAAGATGTTCAGCATCATAATTTGAGAAATATCAGGGGATTGAGAAAGGGTGTCCTTGTCCCTGTCTTGTGAAGGTAATGCAAAGACAGGGTTCCATTTTCACTGTCCAAAACACAGGAGGACATTTTTTTTTTTGGATTACATGTGCTGCATTTTTTATTGTAATGAAATTGGCTTGAGGATAAATCAGAAACTTATCTTTTTCCCTCACACAATATAGCGAGAACACAGAGTACCCCACTCCAAATGACTAAGCAAACGTTCTATATCTTTCACAGCAGACATTCAGCTCATAATGAATTAGCCCCAGGATGTGAGTGTGTGTGTGCGTGCGTACACGTGTGTGCAGCCACTTGTGCGTATCTGTGTGTGTGTGTTGAAGGAACAGACAAGGACAAGAACAGAGAGAAAGAGATTGTATGAGTGTTTGTGTGTGTTTGTGGGAAGCTGTTGAAGGGAACTGTCCGTCATACACACTGACAGGATGGAGGGTGGAGGGAGTTGGCGGGCGGGGTGGCATAACAGCATCCTCAGCTGTAATGCTGACTGACACAGTGCCTGGTGGAGCTGTTACTCAGAGAGATGGCCTGCGACACAACTGTCCAATCGATAGGAGTCAGTGTATCTTGCATGCTTGTATGCACCGGCACACACACAGATAAGAGGAAGAGTTTCTATAAAAGTTGCATGAAATGTACTGTGGGATTTTTCTGATTAGCTTAAAAACAATAAGTAGTAACTGTTCAATACCTCCGCCAAGCAACGTACTGTATGAAACCTGCCTTGGCGGAGGTTCTGCGCTCTCCGAGTGCACTTCTAGTTCATTGTATTGTGTGCTCAATGATAACGGGTCAATTTTTGCAGCTCAAACAGTGCTCAGCAGCAGTTCAATGCCTTATCCGCAGATGTGAAGTGGCAAACTAATCAAGAGTTATTTTGCATTTCATTGCACACTGTGCGTTGAGTGCTGATGAATGCTTTCAGCAGGAACACATTAACAATGACAGGCATAATGAAGCGTATTTCATATTCATTCAAATACATTATTGCGCCACCCACATGTACAATATAATTTGTGTGCCCTTTGCAACAAAAACACATCGGGGGACTTCATCAGGTGACACTGCACTTGACTCAGCTGGTCCCTTCCTGCCTGACCTGTCATTGAACGCTCAGTACCTGGTGGTGAGTTGGATCAGATGGCGGCTGCCGGACAGACCTGGTAAATCCATACGTATGGTGAGGGTGAACCGGGAACTTCTGAAAGTGGCTCCTGGGGTATGGGGTATTGAGGTCATTCCTGAGCCATCCAACATCCCAGTGGGTGTTGGGCTTCACCAGGATTGTCACTTGTTGCCGATTCTGTCTGTAATTTTCATGGATAGAATCTCGAGGCGAAGCCGGGATAAGAGAATGTGCTGTTTGGGGATCTCAGAATTGCTTTTCTGCTCTTTGCAGATGATGTGGTTCTGTTGGCTTCAGACAGTGACGGTGGATTGCTCCCTCTGGGTTTGGAGTGAGTTGCTGCCACAAGTGACGGAGTTTAACTATCTTGGGGTCTTGTTCACGAATATGGGTAAAATTAAGCGTGAGATCGACAGGCGGATTGGTACGGCATCAGCAGAAATGCAGGCGTTGCACCAGGCTGTTGTGGGGAAGAGGGAGCTGAACTGGAAGGCAAAGCTTTCAAGCTTTTTGGGTAGTGACCGAAAGAATGAGATTGGGGATACAAGCAGCCAAAGTAAACTTTCCTCCGTAGGGTGACTGGGCTCAGCCTCAGAGATAGGGTAAGGAGCTCAGACATCCGGAGGGAGCTCGGAGTAGAGCTGCCACTCTTTCACATTGAAAGGAGCCATCTGATCAGGCACGTCCAAACGATAGGATACCCCAAGGAATACCCAGAACACGCTGGAGAGATGATATGATTATATATCTCATCTGGCTTGGGAATGCCGCTGGATCTCCCAGGAGGAGCGGAAAAACGTTGTGGCAGATAGGGACATCTGGACTACCTTATTTAGCCTCAAAAACCCAAAAGAGCCACAGCAAGGAAACCATGTCTAAGCTGTAAACATCAAACTCACTTCACAAGGGAACTCTGGTGTTGGCCTGAGAATGTAAACATGCACAAATAACAGTTTCAAATGTCAACTTTAAGTAAACAATAAATGTGACTTTATAAGAGGCTGGCATATACAGAGCTAATCGTTTCCTGGCGACAGAATACTTTTTGAAAGCACTAATCGTTTCTCCATTCTTCATTGCTTAACCTGTAAGCTGGGAGTGTTAGACTAGATAATACGCAAAGGAATACGAGAACGCACACACGCAAACTTATACACGTGCTATCTTGTTTACACTTGAACGGTTTACAGTAGACCCATAGATTTAGGTTTCTATTATCACGGCTGAGCCAATATTGTCCCTTTCTCTGCAAACTGAATCTCTGCAGCAGACGGAGCTTAAAGTAACCAGACTGCAAACATTTGAGCAGCAGCTCCTGCGCTGAAGCTTAGTCACTTGTAAAAGTGCAGATGTACACGCAACCGACACGCTGACATGTATGCACATGGTAACTACGTGCATGTACACAGTTTATGCAGGTGCACGCTTTATATAAACATACCCAGATAAACACACTGAATTGAACAAAGAAACCCGCCGACCTGCACTCACTGAATGGAATTTTCAGCATATAAGAACATAAAGAACTTCAATCTCCTCCTTGTTTATCGTCTTTCTTTCATTGCCCTGTTCTCTCACTCTACCGCTGAGAGACTTGGCAATGCTGCTGATGCATTCGCCCCAGCTGCGCATCATGATGAATAGTATGCATAATGTAGTTCAACACTGAGCCCCAAACACACACTAGCCCTGGGTCAGATTCAGTAGCAGTCTCCTCATATTTTGAGGAAAAGATGTTCCATCACATCAGGACAGTTCAGAGTGTGTCCGCCAAAGCTGCTGGTGTGATTGTTTTAAACTCCTAGGCGCTTCATTTATTGTCCTATATGACTACCTGGTTAGACTAATGTTGTTGAAGACAATTGCACTCTCACACACACTCAAACACCTAGAACAAAATGTGTCTAAAGCTTAAGAACACAACACTCTGCGGTCCTATTCATGCCCGTTTCTCATGTGGCCTTGAATGTACACTGTATATAGAACGTTTACACTGTTTTAACAGATTCTTTTGTGTGTCAGCAAGCGGCGTCCTTGAGGTTTAAGGCAAGATGTAAGATGCTCGCTAGCTCTTTGAGAACAGGAGTATTGTGATAACCCTGTAGAAAGTGTATGGTTGTATTTGTAAATGAGTATGTATGAGTATAATGGGTGCATGTGTGTATGCAGGGATTATTTTCAAATCTGGCACAAACGTCCACCTGGATTGAAGGATGAAAAGATTAAGGTTTGGTGGTTAAAGGTCACTGTGACCTCAAAACACACGGTTTTGGCCATAACTCAAGAATTCATATGCTAATTATGAAAAATTCACACAATAGGATAAAATGATGAAGTGATGACATTGTGGACAGACATGGATGTAGTAAACTGCAACTTGACTGGTTGGCGGAGGCACACAACCGCAAGGTGGTAATCCTAGTTATGTTTTTTATTATGTACAATCATGTATAGATTTATTTCTATTTTTTATTATTAACGTAAATTCTGCTTCAATTCCGTTGTTAACTTTTCAATCAGATGCATTTTAGTCTTTTGTATGCTTGTGTGCTCATGTATATATATGTGCATATGTAACTGTATGAATATGCATATGCTTGTTTGTTTTATTTTTTCTATCCTATTGTTTTTATTTAATTATTTATGTTTCAGTGTGTTCTGTTGTACGTTATATGAATTGCCTTGGAAAGCACTTTGTGCTTTGTGCTTGAAAAGTGCTATACAAATAAACTTATTATTATTATTATTATTATTAACTGTGAGCATGAATGCTAATAAACTCAAACTAGAAAGTCAAAAGTTAATACAACTCACTCTAATGGAAATACCATTCATTTCCCATTATGATGCTTGTTTTGTTCAGATTATACATTATATTTATATGTGCATGTTTGTATGTGTCCAGGTGTCGTGTGCATCGTTGACCGGTGAGGAAGCTGCTCCGGAGGGGACCAAGGCTGCCTGGGCTGCATGTCTGGACCCCGAGTACAGCCTGACCCACAGAATACAAAGCAAACACTGCAGGGTTTACTCTTTCGGGTGCGTATAGACACTCTCTTCCACCTTCCACTGAATACATTCATTCCCTTTAACTCAAATCTTTAACCTTACCGCCACATGTCAAACACATAAATCTAATCCTAAATGTAATCACTTAGACTGTCTTTGAGACAAGCTGCCGCGTGCTGCATCGGTAGAGCAACAGAATTGTTCACAACATTAATTTTCAGACAGTGAGTGAGTTATCTGCAGATGCGACAGTTATTCCGAGCATCTGGTTCTATGACAGCCTGTTATATATCTAGACGCAATTGCCGCTGGTGTCACTTCATCCATGACAATTCAGATTTATTCCAAGAGGAGAAATTCAGGTTTTTCTCTCACTATTTCATCAAAGAATGAAGTCGATTTTCCACACAACAGAGGAGGAGTATCTCTGTCTGGCCTTGTCTTTTCATGTCTCCCCATTTCAATGACTAATTGGTCACTGAGCCTATATTTATTCAGGATCTGTCTTTCTCTGACAAAGTAGAAATATTCACTTTTTTGTGCCAGGTAGCAGTTTCTTTTTCTTTGTGTGGTTATCCCGGTGTTCTGGGTGATTTAATTTGTTGAGTAACACTGTAATAAGAGTGAAGATAATCCTCTGTCTGCCTTAACTGTACCTCCAACATCCACCTGGAAAGTCACATCCACTCCACCTCTGCTTCCTCTCCTTGAGTGGCAAGTAATCTTGAATGGAGTCAGCCAGGCCACCACGGTATTTGACCCTCTTAAGATTGGAGAGTCAATCACTCCCAGTTTGGCTTTGCGTCGTGGATCAGCTCGGCCCCGGTTTCTGCCCTGCTGGGCCTCCGCTGTGCCGAGGTGCTGCGGAGGTCTGAAGGGATTTTTCTGCAGGAGAGAGGGAGCTTATTAATTTGACTGTTGAGAGACAGCACAGGTGTGCTGGCATCAAGGCACAGATACTGATGCAGGAGGAACGGGGGGAGAAACTGCTGTTTCTGGCTTCTTGCATCTCTATGAAGAAGGGCTCAGGGGTCAAACGGAGGGAATGGAGGAAAACATATCTGATATCCTCCAACTGACTGATAGGAAGTCACTCGTGCAGGCAAGCTACATGGACATGCACCAAAAATAAAAGAAAAATTATGCGTCCTTTCAGTGATTTATGCAAACATATTAACATTTGACCTGAATATCAGCTTGGGGGGGAAAATGTGAGTCACAGCTCTGATATTTCACGTCAATGAAAGCCGCATTAACATTTTTCCTTCTATCTAACTGATCCCTTAAGACCCCGGGAATGAATTCAATTTACGCCGATGCAGTAACAGTCGTAGAGTCGACCTAAAAAAAATGAAATGCTATGAAAAGCAGAAACTTCAGGAGTAACAAAAGAAAAAGTCCTGAGAGACCAGTTAGTGTAACAGCTCAACAAGGCAAAGTGCTCTCTGAAGTTCCACTTTTCTGGATACGTCAAGTGATCTTCTCCTCCTTCTGTGTCGCTTATCTGACCTAGATTCATAGTATATACACAAACACACACACTTCATGGTCATACTCTTGAATCAATGCTAGGTATGCTATTCTCAGGAGACTTCTGCTCTGCTGTACAGGACACTCACAAAACCCAACTGCTGCACATAACACTGGCTTTAAAAGAAATGTCAAATACCATTAAGTGTGCACATACACTGTTGAACTCTGTGCATTAGGACGACGAATATGTACAGTTGTGTGTGTGTACTCTTGCGTGCACATTTCGTGCGTTTTTGTGCATGTGCGTACGGTTGATACGTCTCATCTGCATGCGGTTTAACGAGCCGTGGACGGCCGTGCCCGGGCAGGATGAGCAGCTGTTTTCTGATTGGACTGTCACATGGCGGTGAATGCGGGTTGAGGAGTGGAGAGGGGGTGGGGGGTTTGCTGGATGTTTTTCCACATGAAAGACCCACCTTTCACCTCTCGTACTCTATCTTACCTCTCTCATCCTCCATCTTCCTCCTCTTATACTTTTTTTTTTTCATCATACATTATTTTTCCTCCTCGTGCAGTAACGGTGCAGAAGCTTACTGTAATTGAAGATTGTCTGAGAGGATGAATCATCCATTGCCATTAAAAAACAGCCCACATTCTGGCCAATCAAAGAAGGCATTGAAACAGTACAGCTACTGGCAATAGTGGCTCCAGTAGCGGCCCCTTTGTTCTCTTTGGCTGAAAATTTGGAAATAATGATTATTATTAGAATTGTGGAGGCTATGATTAATAATTATTCTTCTAGTCATAGCTTCTATGAGGGAGGATGTTATTGCCTTCAGTGTTAAAATACATCTATTTCAGTAACTGAGCTAACCGTAGGTGTATCTATGACTGAAGCCAAGGCTATACAGTACCTTAATTTAGCTTAGAGCACACATCCGTCTTTAAATGAGCACAAAAGCTGTAGTGCGTGTGTCCTCTAAAGCAGCACTAGTGGATCCCAGAAATGTAAATACATATAAAGATGTTTTTACTAGGGCTGTCAATCGACTAAAATATTTAATCGTGCTTAATCGCATGACTGTCCATAGTTAATAACGATTAATCACAAATTAATCACACATATTTTATCTATTCAAAATGTACCTTAAAGAGAGTATTGTCAAGTATTTCATTCTCTTATCAACATGGGAGTGGGAAAATATGCTGCTTTATGCAAATATATGTAAATATTTA
Organism: Sebastiscus albofasciatus; assembly: GCA_916701655.1. Classification (NCBI taxonomy): domain Eukaryota; kingdom Metazoa; phylum Chordata; class Actinopteri; order Perciformes; family Sebastidae; genus Sebastiscus; species Sebastiscus albofasciatus. Next base: position 52,065 of record CAKAOI010051289.1, read on the forward strand.
TTATTGGAAATCAATTAATGACACAAAACAATGACAAATATTGTCCAGAAACCCTCACAGGTACTGCATTTAGCATAACTAAATATGCTCAAATCATAACATGACAAACTGCAGCCCAACAGGCAACAACAGCTGTCAGTGTGTCAGTGTGCTGACTGGACTATGACTTGCCCCAAACTGCATGTGATTATCATAAAGTGGGCATGTCTGTAAAGGGGAGACTCGTGGGTACCCATTGAACCCATTTTTCATTCACATCTCTTGAGGTCAGAGGTCAAGGGACCCCTTTGAAAATGGCCATGACAGTTTTTCCTCACCAAAACTAACTCTAGCTTTAAAACTGAGCCCGCTACAACCTCAGAAAGATTGATCGCGTTAATGCGTTAAAGATATTAGTGGCGTTAAAAATATATTATTGCGATAACGCCTTATTATCGCGTTAACGTTGACAGCGTTAGATTTGACAAAACATCCTGAACAGTAGAGCATATGCAGCAACTTTTACTTTTACACTGAACTAAAATAAAAATGTAATTCATGTTTTAGGATGACTTTGTAGTATGACTTTGTGGGAGAAATTTCAACAAGTGAGGCCCTGGAAGTGCCGAAATTGAAAGAGGTGCAACTCATGACAACTTTTCCTGCAGACTGTAGGCCATGTAGTAAAAAAAAAAAAACAAAAGATCAAATTTGGAGCACTTATGTGGGCTAAATCACAGCACATCACTCATTAATCATGCACATGTTAATGAGCTGCAATGTGTGAAGAAGGAAGGGGAATATGAGCGCGGTAGAGAGAGAGAGAGAGAGAAAGAGAGAGCGAGGATGGAGGTGGAGAGACAGACCGAGAACACCGTGGTATTTGAATCAAAAGGAATACAAATAAAAGAAGATGTAACGGTAAAGGTACAAGGGAAGGAAGGAGAAAGAGAGACAAACTACCACACAGCAGAAAGTTTCCCAGCCTTTGTTAACCAGTCTCACCTCTCAGGCTCACAACATCCAGAGGCTGTTAAGTGCGAGGACAGGCAGACTAAAGGAACTGTTTATCTGATGTACAATCCATTGGGTGTTTGTCACCCACCACACATCTTCACATCTGGTTGCCATGACAGTCAACAGTGTTACCACTCCTGCACTCTGTGGTCTCATGAGAGAGCTTATTACAGCTAGTAGAGACCCTACTTTTTCAGCACTGTCATCCAGAAGTGCTACCTCCCCCCCTGCTACTCCATGAGTAATCCCTGATCCTGTCATCTAAAGTGTCTCTGCAGTGATTCCTGGCCAAAACACCCCACCAGAGAATGGGGGGGAAACTCTCAGTGAAGCATATGAAATATTTAGCGTGGTAAAAAGAGACGTCTAGTGGCATCTCAAGCTCTCCCATACACTCATCTCTTATCTCCCTGCTAGTGAGATGCATTCGGAGACCCGGTGCCTCATCTGTAAAAGACATGTACTGTGAAATGTACTCCCTCTGCCGCAATTACAGAATACAGCCGAAGCACAAACTAGACACGGGGGAATGCGGAGACAGCGACTGAGAGAGGAAGAAAAGGAGAAAATTGCAGAATTAGAGGAAGTGGGGGTGGGATAAATAGAGAAAAGCAGTGAGAGAGGGATGGAAGAGAGAGAAATACGGGGAAATGTGTCTGTCTACTTAGATTTACACATCATATTTCAACATGAAGAAGCAAGTCCTCCTCGTGATCATTGATTTCTTGGCTTTTAAGTGGGCAGGTGAAGTCAGGATCACAGTGACAGTGTGGTGTTTTATTAGGAGAATTCAGTGATCCTCCATTGCATTTGACATGTGTGATAATTTGTGCTGATGTTTCTCAACATTAAGACCCCTTGTCAGGGCTGGCTCTAGCCCTTTTGGTGCCCTGGGCAAAATTCGGATTTGGAGATTTGGACTGTGCCTAAATAAACTAGTACTAGGGACTATCTGATCATCCCTCTATACATACTGTATTTTATACCTGATCATCTTGGGGCTATGTGTGCTGCAGGTTGGGTGTGGATGATCGGTCCCTGGAGCGTTCTCTGGCGAGGGCAGGATGTGAGGTCCACTGCTTTGATCCCAGTCTGAAGCAGCCTCACCTGCAGCAGGCTGACATGTGGCTTCACCGGCTCTCTGTAGACTGGAGGGATCCCAACCCGGCCGTCGTCGCCCAGCGTCAGTACGCCAACACCAAGAAACTGGCCACCATCCTTAATGACTTTGGACACAGACAGGTGAGAGGTAGAGCGTAATCGGGATTGTATACTTCTAGGTCTCTGGCTGTAATATTAATTGTGAAGGATTATTATAAAATCACCTGGAACCGCATGAAAGTGATTTTTCTGTCAGGTATTCACTTATATGCTGCGAGCATGCAAACACAGGCCCCTTCCTGTTCACCCCAACATATAACAGCTCATCATGATTCATCCCTCTGTTGTCTGTCTCAAGCTCCAGGTGGATAAACACCCATATATAATTTGCTTTTCCTCCTTTAAATATTATCATGCTGAATGTTACCTCTTCAAAGCCCCCCAGGGATTGTGTTCCACCTCATCAGATAGGGATCTGCATACGAGATCAATCATATACACACACGCACACACACACACACCAAGCCCACTGATAGCATGCATACTAATAAATACAATTATAGATCCAGCGAACATGGCTGTTTAGGAACAGGCTGAATGATAATTCAAGGTCAAAGCTGCCAAGATTCTCTTACATAGGTAATGAAGACAGCTGAATGACAGCCAGGCTCTTTTCTCTTCTCTTGGCAATAAGAAAGAAATCTTTATTCAACCAGGATATGTCTCTAAGTAAATCTCTTTTTCAAGTGAGTACATGCATAAAGATTACACAGCATTTATAGTCTGCTAAGTTAATGGTTAGATTCCATTAAAGCATATTTGTATGTGATTATAGCATGTTAGAGACTATTCTCATGGCTTAAGGAAATGATCTGTAGAAAAAGGAGTCGATTGCTGTGGAAATTAGTGCCGTTCACGTGCTGTTTTTTGTGCCCCGCTGTCTTCCTTGGTTGATATGGAGTTGCCAAAGTCAGAAATGTTCAAATCCTACACAATCCTACTTTAATTATTTTGTGTATATTCATTGTCCCCAGAGGTTGGATCCTAATGTTTTTGGTGACCCGTGACCTTTCGTCTAGCATGACCACTAGGTCAAAACTTGTATGTACTTCATGTTTTAAAACGTCAAAATCAAATGGGCAGACTGTCAGGAAATTGGACACATCCTTTCTCCCCAGATGATGAACTCTTTCCATTGTGGGGCTCCATGAGTTCCCATTGACACCAACCTCAGGCAACAGCGTCTGTTTACTTACAGTACAAGATGTCTCCTTATCTGGGAGACAGTTTGCCATGAAATTTGCACATTTCTGCAACCATGAAGATAAACCAGTGGGCAACTCCGGGGTCTGAGAAGTGAAGCCAATGCTGAAGTGCCTTAAACTTGCATTATTTCTAATGTCCAGCAGGGGGCGACTCCTCTGGTTGCAAAAAGAAGTCTGATTGTATAGAAGTCAATGAGAAAATGAGCCTACTTCTCACTTGATTTATTACCTCAGTAAACATTGTAAACATGAGTTTATGGTCTCAATCGCTAGTTTCAAGTCTTCTTCAATACAGCATGATGTTCATTTAGTAAATTATGGTCCCATTTAGAGTCAAATAGACCATAAAGCAGGGGATGCTTTAGGGTGTGGCTACCTTGTGATTGACAGGTCGCTACCACAGCGTTGTCCGGTCTGGGAGTTGTCCGTGTTTTCATCTTAAAACTTTCACAGTGTGTTTTCAGATCATGAATGTTAATTCTAACCTTTTTGTTCAGTCAGCTACTAGGGGGGCTGCTAGGAGGGCTTTTAAATTTTTATGATTTGCTCCAGACAAATTAGCTAAACCAAATGAATCAATGTTTTTTTTCTACCAGTCCATATATGATCAGGTAAAGCAAAGAAAGTTTACATCAGCTTCCGGAGCCGAACGCCTACATGCTGCTCAATGATGTGTTGCCTTCGCTAGTTTAAGTTGAGTTGTTCATTTCTTTTCTAGAGCCAAATGCAAAGTAGAAGGGACTTGGAAAGATATTAAGATGTCCTCGGTGTGTGACTAAATATGAACAAATAACCGTCAGTGTGGGTGGGTTTGAACACCATACTGTTTCATAGATGACGGTATCCACCTGTTTTAAATGCAAAGCCACGCACACGTCCTTGTAATGAGGTTTTAATGCAAGTACATAGTGTGCCGGAGGAGCAAGCAGCGGCGGCGGCAGCAGCAGAACAGTTTCGTCTCAAAGGCTCTCGCCCAGCCTCTGTGACAGGAAAAGCGGCAGCGAAGAAACAGAGCCACTTGGAAAGGTCGAAATATGCATTTCTTATCTGTGTTCATTAAAAACTACACAGATGACTCATTCACTGAGCTCTGGTGACCAGCTGAGATAGCAGACGCCGTCACCACAGGGACAAATGTCAGTTGCAGGAAGTCACATCTCATTTATGGAAAGAAACTGCATATTGGACTATTGATCATACTGGTAATTGGACAATACAACAGTATCAGCACTGCTCAGCGGTACTACCATACTTAATTTAAACAATGTACTGCCATATTGCAAGGGGTAAGCACAACACATACTTCCAACTTACAACCTTTTCATTTCCTGAACAAAGTGCTCAATCCTGCATTCATCTGCATACATGTTGCTGTGGTAACCCCATATTTGGATTACTAATTCTAATTATCAATTATTTCACACTAATGGATGAGGATTCGTCCAAAATTACATACTATGCATTGCATACTCAATATATGTACTGTCGTTCAACACACTTTTGTGTCAATAAACAGTAGAATGTATCTTTTCGGACGCACTGTGCAGTAATTTTCACTTCCTGAGAGCCTCCTTGCAGTTAAAACGTAACATTTCACCGGAAATAGTATGCAATTCACATACTATTGTTTTCATACTAAGGTTTCGGACATATTACAAGATCTCACATGCTGTTTTAGCGTACTAAATAGCATGTTAGCATGGAATTTCAGACACAACCAATATTTTATTGGAATCCAACAAAACAAGACTACAGCCTTGGCACAGCAGTGCTTTGAACATAATGCTAACATCAGCATGCTAACACAATGACAATGCTAACACACTAATGTTTACCATGTTCACCATCTTGTTTTAGCATGCTAAGATTTGCTAATTAGCATCAAGTACACACAAAGTACAGTGGAGGCTGATGTCATAAATTTGGCAGTTATTTGGTTATGAACCAAAGTAGGTATTGGACAAATTGTACTTTTGGACCTTGGATGATGGTGCTATAGATGAAAAGTTAAAGGATCAGCAAAGTTATTGCTATTCATCCTAAAGGAAACATGAATGTTTAGCAAATTTCATGAAATCCATAAAAAAATGTTGAGACATTTCACTCAAAACCACAAATGTTAACCTGCTGGTGGTGCTAGAGGACAAGTCAGTGGCTTACTAAAGCCAGTGGGATACATCCTCTGGGAACTTTGAATGTCTGTACCAAAATGTGTGTCCATCCATCTTGTGGATATAGAGACACTTCAATGGATTGGTGATACTCATTGTTTTATATGGGGGTGAAAATATCTATGCGTGAGGCTTTAGTGAGTGTTGAGCTGCCCTGGAAGCACAATTATCTCATAAACTGTCTGGAAAACAGTGCTGAATACACAGGTGAATACTAAGACAGCTCCCACAGTGTCTCTGTCGAAACGCCTTTGGGAAGCTCTGCCCTGATGTCAAGGCACTTGTTGAAGTGCTTCCAAAAAGCACAGAATCAGCAAACCTCTCAAATGTGTAATTAAAAATCTTCAATTGTGATCTGCTCTCTTGTGGCGGGCTCACTAATTAAAGCATTCAAAACATCTAATATTAAAGGTCAGATAAGCTGTGATGTTTGGCTCTCTGCTTTACAAGCAAAAAACAGTTGACTTATTTTGACAAGACCGACTACGTGGAACAAAAGGAGACAGTAAATAAGAGCCTTGTTAATAGCTAACCATGAAATAGACACGTTCCCGGCCAATTAGCACGCCAAAGTGTAAACTTCCATTTTAAGTTATTTCCTCAAATCTGCAAACTTGTTTGTTTACAAAGACTCAACAACTTTTCCTCAAAAGCTTCTCTAAATTAAAATTTGTCTCAATGTGCTGCCTAATCCTGAGGATGCCGTACTGAAATAATTACCATGTGTATTTTGATCACATACTGTGTGAGTCACTTGGAGGAGAGGAAATATTTGCCCACTGGGTATAAAGACCGTTTGCAGCAATCTGACATTAATTCCTCAGCAGTGGAGGGCAGGAATTTATGTGGAGTGCAAAGACATTTTACATAAAATATTCTACAGAGGATATACAGCGGGGCTGATCAGCTCTATTATTGCGGAGAGCGCAATTTGGTTCATAATTGTTTTTTGAATTCATCATGGGTTCTTACAGAATTTTCATAAGACAGCGACAGACGTCTTTTTGTAGCTAAATTTTTATATTGGACTGCACGACAATGATGCAAAATGGTTTAAAGGGGTTTGCTGTCACAGTTCAAAAAGAGTCAAAATGAGCTTAAACCAAAGACAAGTCAATGTTGTTCATGGGAGCCTATTGTTGGAGAAACCTATGTGTACTTCACTAGTCTGGCTCAGTCCAAAGGAAACAAAATCACTCTGGTTGCGTCCGAAATTCCATACTAACATGCTATTTAGTACGCTAAAACAGTAGGCTATGTTGGATGTTTTTAGCATGACTGAAACCAGTAGTAGGTGAATTGCATACTATTTCCGGTGAAATATTACACTATGCAAACACTGGACACTACGGTGGCATGAATATCCCACAATGCAATGAGGTATTGATGACAACGTTCATAACAGACGTTGCCGGACAGCTCTGTAACATAATTAACACTTGAATTTAAGTGTAAGTATAAGATTTCACTTTGGTAGGCGTAATATATTCTCAAATTACGTCTGACTATGATTCTCAAAAATGATCGTTTGGTCACATGAGGTTGGCATAGGTTACCATGGTCACACGTCTCCAAGGCTCTCAGGAAGTGACGACGTAAATAATGGCTCAGTGCATCTGAAAAGACACATACTACTGTTTATTCACAGAAAATGTTGAACTAAAGTACACATACTGGGTATACAGTGCTTAGTAGTCAAAATGTCAAACTATTCCATTAAAACAATCCACGGATGTCAGCCAAATATCTTTAGGATTTGACATAAAACACCTCACTTTGCCCTCCAGCCACCAGGGAACACAGTTAAGGATCATTTAGCATGGCTGCACAGCAGTGCAGCACAAGTCATCTTTCCAAAGCTCCAACACCATGTGGACTTTACTCACACCAGACAGGAGTCTTGCCAGGGCTTGTACACTTGTCCTGCAGAGACAGTTGATGTTGGCAGCATTGGATCAGGGACCATTCAGGCAGAAAGGCAATTTATGTGAAAAAAAAAA